>WIUT01008110.1:0-11005 GCA_010645135.1 Tetragonula clypearis | reverse complement strand
CGCATTAGCCTGCTAATAGACGAAATGGCGATCGTAGCCGACGTACAAAGAGAGAGAGAGAGAGAGAGAGAGAGAGAAAGAGTAAACATTGAATAAATGCTCGAAAATCGGAACTCAAAGTAGTTATTTATCAAGAAATAGTGTAAATGAAGATTCTTAATGTAGATACGGTTCAAGTTCGAATATGTGTTTGAATATCAGCAGACAGAGTGAATGAAAGAAAAAGAAGTATCGAGTATCGAAATGATCAAACGAAACATGAGACAATATTAATACAACAAAACCTTTTTATTTTTATTTTTTACTAAATAAAATTTTTACCAATGCAACCAGTGGGACATAATTTTCACAATGTGTGTGAGTCTTTCTTGATTATAGTAAGATCAAAGATACGATATAATTTAGAGCATGTTTGTTTATTTCTTTTATTCCACAAACACACTGATCAGAGTTTAGTAAAAAAAATTTTTATAGCAATTATAGGTATAATGTCTGGTCTTAATAAGAAAATATGTTAATCTCTGGCCTTAACTGGAAAATATTTTAATTGAGATTCATGTTATACAAATATATTAATAAAAGTTTAATTTAAAAAAAAATTCAAAAATACAAAAATTTCATCATTGAATTAGTGTGTTAATATTTGACTCACATATACAGCGAGATTAAGTTACATTACTTGTTCGGGTGTTTCTCATGATCCTGAGATGAAATCTCCGTTGGATAATCGGTCCCAGAATCCTCTGGAAAAAAGGCGATTTGGATTTTTTGTCCGCATGAAGAAACTTATTGTTACATTTGTAATTATGCTTAGCCAAGGCCCGCTTTTTCATGCTGGTAAGACATGTTTCATCCTAACGTCTTTGTCGCGCAAACAGATCGTGCGCAAATATTGTTTTGTTTTCTGTCGCCGATCCGCGAGCCTGTTTTGTTCGGTGCCTCACGAAATATTTCAAATACGAAATCGCCAAAATGTCACGATTCAAACGCGAAATATCGCAGTTTAAAATAATAACACTGTATTTGGTTTAAATTTTATTTGATAGCTCTTGTTGACTGCTCAGTCGTAACTGATGTTATTACAATCCCAGAGCCGCACACACCAGGCGCCTGTGACGCCACCCTTATACACGGAGACAAAGACCAGACGTCGGACCTTGGACATCTGGGGACCCACCATGAAAGGCCCCGGAGCTCACGCTCCTCAGTAATCTTTTAGTCTTCAAGACCGCCGGTCTTACCCTGTAAACTACCTAGTGAATAAAAAACCAATCTGTTCACCTTATTTCTGCGTTACGATCACCATACCTTTCCGAAACCGAAGTATCTCCGTTCGGCGCTTTATCTGCTCCGGTTTACGTGACACGCCCATCGCCGATGACTAATTGTGTGGTGATGTAAGCAAAGAAATTTGTTAAGGATGGTCGTCATACCCTCCAGAAGCAATAATATCCATCTTTCAGTCAATGCTCCAATCTAACTAACCTGCACTAAACAAGTCAAACGTACCTCGCTTTAAAATGATTAGCTGAAAGTCACTTGCAAAATGATATAAAACAGGATTGCCCCGGTCGACACTTTGCTATAGTTAATTCTTTTCTAAACGTCACAATTCATTGCAGTGCGTATCACTGCGATTCGGATATATTCGGTCTTCCGTTATATAACCAACACATACATTTCATTAAATATAGTCCACTGCTAGCGATATTCCATCTTATAATCATCTCATAAAAGTTCTTACCTTTTTCAACGTACTTCTCACACGGTCACTATCCGCCCGAATACAAGCGTGAAAACCGCGGTCATATCGTTTAACACATCGCGCCATAACATTAATCAACCGATTTTGTTCGCGATGTGGAAAGGAACCCTCCTGCCAATGATAGTTACCGAATACTTATCTAGTTTAAGTACGTACGGTCGATGAGCAATTATCATGGTAGTAGAATATCAAAAGGTAAAAAGAATTTCACACTCCACCTCTCTCCGCCTTTCACGCGCCGAGAAATGTTTACTGTACATAGATCTGATTGGTGGTTTTGCATATGTAAATTCAATACAGTCTTGAACACAAAACTATTGTCTGAAAGTATGATATAAAACTCGTGTAACACGGAATGACATTGAATGAAAAACGAGGTTATCTGCTGTCTCGAGTGTACTTTTTCTACCATGGCATAGTAAATGAAGCACATACTTATATATACTTATATATAATAAACGATGGATAAGTACCCAGTGATCTATCTCTTCGTAAATACTGTTGGCAAGTGAAAAGAAGTTTTTTGGCAGAAGAATGAAAGCGACAGTACCCCCACTATTCGCTGATATGCTGTATCACAATATTTTATTTGTTGCAGGATACTTTCAGCCAATAGGAATGTACATTTATATCTAAGCTTACATTGAACCAAGATTCGCATTCCTTTCACGGGACAACTTTTCAGCTCAAAACAGAAAATACATCCATCACTGGAGGCTAATATTCTTTAATGCTTGATATTTTAATCTGATTGTATGTGTGAATGAAACAGTTTAATTCAATAATGAAATTCCTTTATTTTCGTTTTCCTTTTTAATTAAACTTTTACTAACGTATTTCTCAGATTTATCTGAGATTAAAACGAGACCAAATACGATATAACTGATACAAGCACATTTCTTTGTTAAATTTGTAAGTGATAATAAATCAATACGTTTGTTGAAAAAAAGACATAATATGCTCTCAAATGTATCGTGTTTGGTATTACGGTTATATTTTATTAAATAAAAATTAAAAATAAAAAAGTTTTATTATTGCGTTAATCTTTAGTCATTCTGATACTGGATCTCTCATTCATTTGTTCTATCCTTTTCTATGATCAAAGGATTCAAGCCGCATCTGCATTAAGAATTAATATTATCTGTACACAGTAATAGAATTACAATATTTACAAAAAATATAGAGATTCTTAATATAATAGAGTCTAATTAATATAATGTTCCTATTCCAACGATATGCAGTTCATCAATCGCTATCACTGTATCTACTTCATTGTTAGTTTTGACCTATCTCATTTGCATCTTCACACAACTTCAATAATGATGTAACCATTCGACTAATGATCGAAATACGTGTATTGTTTTTATATGTTCCTCAGGATGATTAACCTAATGAAAGAGAATCAATTGTAGCAGACTATCCCGTTCTTATCTGTCTGTAGTTATGACATTAACACTAGAACTACCACACCAGCCAAAATGACTGTTTTTACAATTTTATTTTAAAATTTCTATTTCATGTTACAATTTTCTCCCCGCAATGATGCAATGACTTTTACAGTGATAGCTAAAGAAATAATATAATGAATTTTATTTTATTTTTGTTTATTAGAAATCAAAATAATTTTGGTAAAAATAACTTCGTCTTAACTGTCGGTAGTTCTAGTGTTAGTTATCACTGTAAAAGTCATTGCATCATTATGGGGGAAAAAATTGTTACATGAAATAGAAATTTTAAAATAAAATTGTGAAACCAGTCATTTTAACTGGTGTGGTAGTTCTAGTGTTAATTGTTCTTCTTATCTTCTTTCGTTAAATTAGTAACTCTTTATACATATCTCATATTGTATTTTGCTCTTTGAGTTTTACTTTACTGTTTTTATTTTTTTATTAGGAGTACCGAAAGATAATATCATTTTCTTTTTTCCACCAAAATGAGAATTTCTGATTTTCGTTGTTACAGATAAACATTAGTTTAATTCTGTATTCCCATTGTTAATTATGACATTTATTCACCGACTAACTAGATTTTCAAACCTCTTTCCATAAAAATTCTCCGATTTATAGACAAAATATTCTTCTGTAAGTTCCGATTTTACATTGTTGAAACAACATTGTTAAAGGATCTTAGAAAGTGCTCTATGGATAGGAAAAGGTGGATAGAGTGGATAATGGTGGTGAATTCTCTCAATGCGATTAAGCAAAAAGTTTCACAGCAACATTCTTTGTGCTTTATAGTCTTGACGAAAAGTTGCTTTACCCATACGTTTTTTCCTGTTTTCCTGTTTGTTGAAGATGTTTCTACATGGTGGACCAGGAAACACCAAGCCTTCATTAAATTCTGAACGATCTGACGAGAATTCGACTCAATTAGAGAATCGAACTCATCGTTATCTCGTTGGCCTTCCGGACGTCTGAAAGACTAAAATCACCAGACTGAGATCTCGAAAATCAACCATTCGCATTTACAAACATTCGAAGAATTTGCATGTACACTGCAAATTGTATTGATTGCAGTATTATCTTAAAAAGCATAAGCTGTTTGATATGTTCTTCCGATTTTCCAAAATCCTTTGTTTTTCTTTCCTTTTTCTTTTTTAGTGACGGTTCGCTTATTTTCCCACAATACCATTAATGAAAATTTTTGGTTTTCCGCGCACTTCTTCGTTCACAATATTTCCACACGAAATAATTTTTGAACCCGAGGAATTCACAGCGTATAGCAACACTAGGAAATATAGCGTATAATGATAGAACGGCTACTGATGATTTTACGCGGTAGAAGTCGACCACGGGACGTGAATGTTGACATTATCGACGAAACTCGGCGTAGATGAAAATATTGTCAGTGAAACGATCGATGAGCAAATACTATCAGCGAAACTTGCTATCGATGAAATCGTGTTGCTCGAATGTTTGTCGATGAAATGATTGTCAGCGAGATAAGGGTAACCCTGAAAATTTCACTCTTTTTAATTATTACGATCTTTCATCGTTCTATATATATTTAATCTTTGCTTTCGCTATGTACGAGCTTTATTTTTTTACTTTATCTTGCTTCCACGATGTTAACCTGCAACTCTTTCCGAAGCATCTTTCCCACTGCTTTCGCTAATGAATCCGTCTGTGGAACTTCCCGTTTCTTGATAATTATATTACCTGTTTCCTTTTTCTTCGCTCTTCTTAACTTTTCCCCAGTCATTTTTACATTTCCGCGGATAATCTCGCCGTTTTCTTGCTTTTTCCCAGTTTTTAAGGTTGTTATTCTCTTAACCAATTCGGACTTTTCTTTCTTCGTTTCTCCTAGTTCTTCTCTCATACTCTGTTCTTTTTTTGTCTCGTTTGCACAAGTTTCTCTTCAATTTCTTTCATAAAATTGTACCATTAGCCACTTGTTTCTCTCTCTTTCCTTTTTCGTTCTAACCCTCTCTATTTGATCGCTGTTTTTCAAGCAATTTGTGCAGTTTCTCTTTTCTCTTCTTTTTTTCTGTTCTTTTCCTTCCGTGCTCTCTTGTATCTTTGTCTTTTTCTTTATTCCTTTGTCAGCAATTTAGATTTCCTTATCGATCAATTAGTCAACGCTCTTATTATCATTAGCACTGATTTTCATCGTGTTTCTTATCGATTGAATGACCATAGTATCCTACATATTATGAAATTGCGAGCTATTTTACGTGCCTCGTGCTATTATTCGTGATGTGACACCTTTCGGTTCGGAACAGCCGCTTTATTACTAATTATGAATATTTATTTCTTCTCTTTTAGTTCCTCGATGATTACTTGTAGAGAAAATAATTTTATAAAATACTATTTTATTCTGATCACACTTTGCTGTCCGAGGCATACTGACGCTCGACAGCGGGAGATTTTCAGCGTCATTCATAAATTATCTTATCTGGATAATATTTTTACTTTTTATTATGTTATTACAATGTTATTTCACGTTCGACTTTTTATTTTATTGACTAATTAATTTTCTCGGGTTTGCAGATGTAAGACGCGCGAAAAATAGCCCGACAGCAAAGTGTTAACAAAGAAAAAAAAGTACTAAATACTAAATTATTAGCGATGTAAAATATATTAATTTTATGCAAAATAATATATCCACATCTTGTAAAGTTCTCGGTAGACCAAATTTTTTCTGACGGTGCTCTTACTCTATTTTGTAATAGAATTTCACAATTGTCAACTTTATTACAATATACTTGTCCATATAAAGATGATACCACAAGTACGTATATGGAGACACAATAGTTTATATTGTTTCAATTAATTTTAACTCCTGAACACAATAAATCTCAAAATCATATGTATCATTTTCATATTCATAGCACTAGATTTCCATATTTTGTAATTTCCGATGCATTATAGACTTTAGAAAACAATCTCTCACTCCAAGGTATATACTCTCATCTATGTTATTTCTTGGCTAGGTTTCTAAACATTTATAAATTTTAAATAACAAAAAATACATAGTTTGTAGTCTATAAGGTAAAGAAAATAGTCTATAAGTGGTTTTACTTTACATATTTTATCGCTTCAAAAATGTTAGAGCCACATAGAGATCTCAGTTCGACTATTAAAAATGTATTAGTACATTTCCCTCAGCAATCGAAAAACGTACTATGTAGCACGTCTCCTGCATACAACGTATTATGATTCTAATTTCTAAACATATGTCCAGATTTATATTCCTTTATATATTTATTTGCTATTACAATATATAGTAGTATAGACATAGTATATAGTAGATAGTAGTATAGTACATAGTATATAGACTAGTTAGTAGATAATATATAGACTAATTCAGAAATGTAGATCTCGATGGCGGATCGACATGAAATTTTGAAAGGACGAAGGGGAGAAAGGATAATATAAAATTTTAGTTTCGGGTATTTATTAGAGATATTTCTTTTTCAAGATATTAATAAAATTTTTCGATACAGTACATTTTATATATGTAAAATATAGAATTTTATATATATACAGATATTAACACATTGGTTACCATGCCAGGTTTACTTGATGCTCTCAAGATGCTACATTTTCTTAATAGAATATAATGACAATATAATAAGAAATGTGGTTACATAAGATCATACTCTTATCCTTAGCGCTTATTGTTGGTGATCATGGTAGACTCTTTGATGCACTTACTTACTCTCGATAACTGTTTTTGAATATTTTCTTAGAAGTAAGTGAGAAAATGACTATCTAAATACATGATCAAATACAAGTACCTGGCAGGAATTATGCCATGAAATGAAGAAAGGACGTACGATTGTAATTCATGGAGAAGAAATTATTCAAAATGCGATAGTCCCATTTGGCAGTTGTCAGAGGAGATCCAAGAAGTCTAAAATAAAGAATTCAGAAAATTCCTGAAATATAAACAAGAAAGTTGCAGCGAGAAATCTACGAATAAAGATATTTTGCATAATTTACTTATAATCTTACTAGTAGATCCGTTGATTTCCAACGGATTTGGTCTCCGACCAAAGTTAATTAAAACGATGATGAAATAGGGCAGTAAGTTCACTTCCCAAGAGACAGTAAAAACTTTTAGATTTAACAGATGATGAAAATGACGAAGAAGAGGGAACTCTAATGAATATTGACGTATAATTAATTTTATATTTATATTTATATATATTTTATTTATATTTTATATTTATATATATATATATTTGTTTATATTTATATATATATATTTATATTTTATATTTATATATATTTTTTTTGTCTTTATACTTTTTCATATTTATATATTCAATCAGTTGTATTAAAATTGTAAATTTATATTTACTAATGTTTAATATTTAATTTAATAATATATTAAAATAATTATTTACATTCGATTCAAGGATTATTTTTTTTTATGAATTATTTCATGTAATATGAGTAAATATTTATATTCTTCTTTTGTTTATTTATAATAAAAATCTAAACCATTGGAAAATAATTACCATGTGGCGGTTGTTTTGCTTGTTCGTTTCATTGCGTGGCGCCGAAAGGCGGCTGATTATTCTTATTTAAAATGTTATTGTTTCATAATTAATATGTTTTAAACATAATGTTTTCTCTATACTTTGATACGTGTGTTTAAATAAGTAGTAAAATTTACTGTTTAAAATTTCTCATCATAGACTATACTACTTGAATCCATCAAACTTACAATATTTAAACGAGTTACGTGTTATATATATATATATATATATATATGTCAACTATACAGTGAAAATTGTTATATTAGTAATGCCTACATACGTAGAGATAAAAGTTTTTTTTTTTTATCTCTATATTTTAATACCTCGAAAACTTACAAATATCTGAAATTCAAATTTTATATTTGGGATCCTTTCTCTTCATTCGATCAAAATTTCACGCCGATCCGGTACTTCGAAATTTTATCCTTATGTAGTTTCTGTCGAACTTCTTTTATTTGCGCTACTTGCTCAGATGTTCGTATACTTACTTTTATGTTTCTCCTTTTTGTGTTTTTTTGTTTTTCGATTCTCGTTCTTCCTTCCATTTGTTTCTTTTTTGTAACTATCCATTCGTATGACGTCTACTTTTCGTCAGTTGTATGTTGGATAACCAACCAAGTGACTCGTCTATTGACACCTAGATACAAACAGCGATATTAATTAATATTAATTTTACTCAGATCTGAAACTGTAAATGAAGACTGTTGTGTCATTGAAAAGGGCAGGCGCTAACAAATGAATAACAAATATCGCAGTTTTCACTTTTAATAAAGGAAATGAAAATGAAAGCAACGAGAAAGGGTCGAGAATTAGTAATTAATCTTATATTAATTCGGCGACTGTATAACATATAGGAGTGCATTCGAGTCAGAGTTAGAGTTAGAGCCAAAATCAAAGTATGAATCTTTATAAATCAAATTTTGCAGCGTGTTGTAACCCAAGAACGTCTCGAAATAAATATACATGTTAAATATATATCGACGACTTCCACATTCGGTGACAGAATGTGTATACAATACATACATTGTATATATGTATATACTTGTATATACATTCAAAAATTCCTAATGTTCTCTATTCTAATTCTAATAATCTTCTCATTCTAGTTCTAGTAACTTGGTGGATAATTAACCATTTTTATCGATATTATTCACAATCAATGCTAACATTAAGTCAACAAAAAACGAACCTCTCTTCATAGAGAGCTAAATTCTATACTAATCGTTTACACCCTTTCTTTCTTTTGCGGCGACATCAAGCAGTCCTTAAAATAGTTCTTATACAGCAGTTATTCGATAGTTTTATAATCATCCTCTTAAATACCACGAGTAAGATAAACTTTAGAAATCTTTATAACTATTATAGTAAGTGTTTGCGATTTATAAATATCATTTCAACATTGCTATCCAATGTTATTTTCCTAAGTTATCCTACGTTCTCGAGTGATGTTACTTTCATAGTACTATAATGGTAATGATAATATTAGAATAATAATAATAAACAACGTTTAATTTAACGAATCAAAATAAAGCAAATGAGTTTTGCATAATTGACGTCTAAATTTTCTTTTCTTTTTCTATTGTTCCAGGTAAGTGTTAAATCGGTTGTATCGGTGCCGAAAGATTTCAACAACGTAAGTAAAACGAAAGAGTTTCTTCTTGGAGTCTGTCGTGAGTCGTCAAGATTCATTTAGGAAAACTAGAATACGTGTAGGGTATTTTCTGAGAATCTTTGTCCACGATTGCACGAAGAATGTCGGAGTGTCCCAGTTGCAACGTTATTGGAATCTCGTAATTCACGACGCGGAAAAGGGACTTAACACACAGTATGTCTGTCTCAAATATCTCGAAAAACATAAATTATACGGGAAAAACGTGTAGAACGAAAGTTATAGGGTTCACGGTGTGTCTTGTATATCTATTTCTACGGGTGAGATCAACTTGACGTGTGAATGAAAACACGCGTATTCCTCAGGAAATCGATCTAACCATTTTAGAAACAACTTAATTATACGCTATTAACTTATAAATTTAATTATATGATATTATATAGTTATAAAATGTTTGTTACACGCAATGTGAACTTTTGACAAAGTAAAAAAGGCTATACAATCCGTTTTGGAGTATATTGTCACGCGAGGTATCAGATTTTTTTTTTTTTTTCAAAACAGGAAAAATATCTAATCTTATGACTAATATCCACTTTTACTCTTATATACAGAGTCGTAATTTCACAAATGAAACAAATTTGTTGGAATTATTTATGAAATTAGTCGATTTGCCAATTTGACGGGTGTTCGTAGAAAACTTCAAAATTAAAGGCTTGAAAAATAATAATAATTATTATTATATGTTTGTATTAACAAAAGTCAGCAAAAATTGCCGGGAAAATGATTGTAAAAATTTCTTTAATTTGGCTCGTAAAATCGGAAATCTTCGATTACGATCAAGAAGAATTTTTCTTTTCCTACACTAAAAAAGTAAAAGTAGGGATCTTGCAAAAGGATCAGTATCGTTTCAATCAATGTCAGAAATTCACTGTCACTATCACCTTGATTCTAAGAAATCCATAGAAAGAGAAATTCAAGGAGCACCATAAGATTTATGAAATCCTATAACAAAAGATGCGTAGACGTTGATAAATTCGAGGAGAATTTCACCATTCGTTGAATAAGATCACTGATCATCTTAAAGAAAGAAACAATGAATTCTACGAGAATTAAGAGATCTCAAATCAATAGCGATCGCGCGATACCATAAGTGGAAACTGAAATAAGCTGATTCAAGACATAGACATCGCGTCAAATTGTTAGATATTAATTATCGAACTATTGATAGAAACGAATGAACGGTGATACAACGCAGTGGTATTTCTTGTAGCTACTAGTACACATTAGCCTCTTTCGTAATTCTTTTGTACAGGATAATCAATTTCACATTACGTTGGATCGATCGCTTGTTTTTCTATATGTACAGTGGCGGCTAGAAACTTACTACACTAAAGACCAAGACTCTACCGATGTTTTACACGTTGCGCTTTCTCCGCCTTGGTGGGAACTATGCGTTTTAACGCGACTGACAACATGCTCGCGAAACAATTGTCACGTGTCGTCCGCGGCAAACAAAACACTTTGGTATATGTTTGACTACACGACAGCGAGAAGTGTATTTAACTGATATTCTTACTGAATACGGTTTTATACGCAGCGTGCCAAACGCCTGTAAAACACTTTACCGACAGGTAGCCTATTAATC
>WIUT01008109.1:0-11007 GCA_010645135.1 Tetragonula clypearis | reverse complement strand
CTCTCTCTCTCTGTGTCGATTCGTTTGCACGGACTCGACACATTGAACCGGCGCGACGACGCGAGCTTTCTCCGTTTTCCTCGCCGTGACGTTCCGGCCGCTCGACCGCTTCGGTTTTCGAAATTTCAGTCAAGAAATAAGAGACAGAGGGACAGACAGAGAAACACATAAACGTGTTTTCATCAAAATCCTGTGAAAGGAGGCTGGCCCGGGTTCAACCCTGAACTTTCCGAGCAAGCACCCGACCTGGTTCTAGTCGCCTGTTTGCTGACCTAAAACCAAATAATCTCTTCGTTGGCCAACGTTCGCGAGCAGTTGATCAAAACGGATGGAACGGTTAGGAATATTCGCGCGTATTTTCGTGCAGCGTGCTTTTCGACTGCAGGTAAATCAATCACCTCACCGGGGACGGGAGGCGACGGACCGCGATGGAAAAGGCATTTTTTTTGATATCCAGCGGATAGATGATTTTCGTCTGTTTTCGACTAATTGGACTGTTGTTCGTTTGTTTCTCCCCGCCCCTTTTTCTTTTTTATTTAGACACGAGTGTTATTTCGTAATTCGAGACTGTGATTCAAAAGGCGAGTGCAAACAATTTTAAGTCGAGAGAGAGAGAGAGAGAGAGAGAGAGAGAGAGCGAGCTCGTAACTTGCATCAGTTTTAAAACGCGAGACCGACGAAGTATAATTGATTTTCGCAGTTTACGTGGATTTTTTTTTCAAATTTGTAATTCGGCGTTGGACTTGTTCGTGCACGGTGTTCCGAAAAGGGGATTAAACTCGACTCGTTGTTCCGGTAACTTTCGGCGTGGCAGTCGGAAAACTGTAACTAAAACGTTAAAATTCATCGACCGACCTAAAAAGCTACGAACGACGGCCACTGGGTTAAGCACGGATTACATCACAAACGCTCGCTAACAATTTTATCTGCTACTGTATTTACGCTCAAACTGAATTATTTCCTCCTGTTTTCTTTTTCTTTTTTTTTCTTTTTTTTTTTTTGCGCACGCGCGACGGCTGTGATTTTCGGCGGACTTGCTGGGAAATTTAAACGAAAAAAGTAGAAAAAAGAAAAGAATGAACCTGACAACCGATGCAGTGTATTTTCCAAACTATATATGTCGAAATGGGCTGCAAAATTTCTAGAGCCAGAAGGTTTTTTTAATTTTAAATTAAAAAGACGTCCCAATTCTATTTACATTTAAAGTTCTCAAAGTTCTCCGAATTTTTTGAAACTCTGAGAATGTCTAAACTTTGTCATTCGTTACTGACGTGTTGGACTAAATTTCCGCGATTACTGACAATCGACTGTGTTCTGGCAATTTGGATGAACCTGGCAAAGTAGGGACGTATTATCTCGCTGGCGCGCTCGGCATACGGAATAATAGCAGCGGAAATTTCTCGAGAATTATACGACGTTGCATATTTCAAGGGCAATCAAGCGCAGGAAAAACATCGACGATTGTCTGCGACTCGTTTCGGAATAAATTCACTGGTCTCGGTAAAATATATACACTTGGTTTCCCCGACGAGAAGTCGAAAGACGGGGAACCGTAAAACTAGGACTTTTTTGTCGCTCGTATATCCCGTTAACAGTGTGTACAAAAGAAAGTGTGCACAGACATGTGTTATCACCATATACTGTAGCAAGTAAGAAACAAAAAATTCCAAACATTTCGAAATTTTTCCAGTTGTATTTATTACATTAGCCCGTCAAGGATTAACCTAATTGCCCTTACAATCAACGTTGTGAACTGATCGAATTATGCTTCGGACTTTGTAAATCCCTGAAATTTTGCAGTTACTTTGTCAAGAATTACAGAGTCCTCGACGGGAATTACACTCGGTCGCGTGATCCACGGTGATTTCGGAGCCGGCATTGCGACGAATAATAGACGGACGGTGAAAAGACATTTTCGTCCACGTCTGGCACATTTTCCGCAGCTGGTCAACCGCCGCCGCTTCGTTGCTTCGTTCGTATGCAGCGCGCGGCGTCCCCGCTGCACTCGTTGCATCAACTTGCGAGCGGGCGTCGAGTGCACTCTTGGCGGATGCACTCTTACACCGGGCGCCGCGGCGCCTACAGATGAACCTGCGCGAATCGTGCGCGCCCGATTTCTCTCCTTCTTTCGTTTTAACACATTATTTGCGTGTAACGGGAATCACAGTCTCACTACGGCCAAGTTGTTCAGCGCCGAAGACTGTGACACTACGTTTTTGAAAATACTGCACGCGCGTTGCACGCGGGAAACTGATATCACGGTTTTGGAGTTCTTTATCGAAACGTTTGAATTTTTGTCCTGGTTATCTATCGGTATTTCGTTTCACGTTACGTTTGAAATTTTTTTTCGTGAACAGCGTTCACAAAAAAAGACGGGGCGAAACACGATACAGAGAATGTTTTTCAAGATACCATTCTTTAGCAAAATATTGATCTTTTTGTACGTATATTTTTGTGTACATTTTTACGTGTGTATGGTAACCGAAACTAAATGAAATGATCTCGAAAAACGTATCGGACGTGCAAATAATGACGAGTGGAAATATTTCTTTCAAAAAATTAGGAGTTATGAAGGTATATGCAATTTTTATTCAATTTTTTGCTATTTTTTTCTCCGCGGATAAGATGTGTTAAACCTCATCCTACCCCTCTGCTCTGCTTACTTAGTTTACGACGCACGCTGCGATTTTGTTTTTTGTTTTTTTTTTTTTTTTTTTTGCCCCCTTCGCGGCAAGAGTTCGTTTCCGCAATCGGGCACGAATTGGCTTTTCGCGACGTCGTGTCTCTTCAACTTGGTTCGTTTTCCACGCGCTGCGTTAACTCGCTTGCTAATTGAAAGTGTTCCCTCCGACTGTTTGACGTTTCCGCGCAACATCAGTCCGTTCGTGGACGTATCTCTCCGGGTTATCTCCGTTCGTAGCGAGAATGGATCTCGAAGTGACGCGTTTCTATAGAAATATGGCTTATATAAAAACGGTCACTTTATCATCGCTTGTCTTCTTTAATGCTAAAACTCACAAACTCATATGAACTACATTTATATAGAAATTGTTAGAAAAATATTTTCTGCAACAGAACTACCAAAATGGCCAAAATGACCAATTTGTAATATTTCTTGAGCATTTCAAAATGATTTAAATGTGATGAAGCGAATAGGTGTGCTTCATTGTATTATAAAGTTTTCTGTTTTGTATTTTATATCAACATCGATGGAAAATTTTGCGTTTTAATCGCCGGTGTTAATGGTTGAACAAGTCGTCAGTTGTTACTTCGCGTAAAGAAGAATTGTGAAAGGGACGATGCAGATCATGTTGTTAGATCGTAAACTTTATTTTAGAAAGCAAATCAATTTTCAGTCATGCGTTCGCAAACTAGTGAACTAAATTTATATAGAAATAGAACACGTGTTTACATAGAAAAATAGCTTACGCAAATATGCTTCCTACGGTGGCTCTTTCACTCACTTTATCATCACTTGTCTTTTTTAAACAAACTCTCGGTTGTAGATCGCGGAACGAAAAATGTTGCAAGGAACGACGTAGATAATGTTGCGTTAGAGCTGATAAACTCTATTTTAGAAAGAGACCAATTTTCGTTTAGTTTACAAACTGATGAACTAAATTTATAGAAACCAATCATACGTTTCGTTCACAAACTGATATGAACTAAATTTATATAGGAATTGTTCGAAAAATATTTCCTGCAATAGAGCTACCAAAATGGGCGAAATGATCAATTGTAATTTGTAATTTTTGTTGAGTATTTTTTTACACGTAAAATGATTTAAATGGTTCACTTTTTGACGCTCGCTTTATCATCGCTTGTCTTCTTTAAACAAGTCCTCTGGTTGTATTTCGAAGAAAAATTTCAGAAATAGGGAATGTAAATAACGTTTGTTGGATCGTAAACTCCACTTTAGAGAGAAATCAATTTACAGTCGTGCGTCAAAGTGGTGAAATTCAGTTTCACAAGCTTGCCGGTACAGTCGAAGAGAGTAGGAAAGTTCGAGTTGAATATTCCAGCCGTGGTTTCGAATTCCTGCTTGTTCCTTATCGATACGCGAAACCTAACGCTGTAACGATCGGTTACTTTCGGCGAATAACTTTCGTCAAGGGCTGACAAGTTTGTGACAAAGCTCGCTACCAACGAAAGTCACGGTCACGTATCACGTTGTATCGCCGACGTTATAGTTCGTTATTAGGCCTTTCCCGAGGTACGATGTTTCACGACTGAAAAATTACCCGTTGCTCGTGAACGCTCGCACATGAGCTTTTTATCCTTCAATATACTTTTTATTCTACCCACGTCATTGTTTGAAAGTTACGCTCGAGAAGAATTGAATTCAGCTGGAAGCAGGCATTTTGTACCCATGTCCAATCCTGTGGAAACAGGGGGCAGGAGGAGAAGGAGAAGAGCGCATAACCTGTTCATCTGATCGAGTATCGAAATTGGCTTAACCTTGCCGCACTATCCGATCGCATTTCCATACATTCCGAAACTTTTCCACGTCGGTGTGGTTGCACCGCTGGGGAGAACTCACCAGATTTCTAAGCACGTCGTCTGGCACGTTTCTAGTGGAATTGCAGAGTGCCCTGGCAGCGCTGTGAGAGAAAATCACCGGTGCCCTCGTCGTCTGCAGGGCCGCCCTCATGGTCCTCGTCGAGACATGAGAGAGATCCACTAGCATTCCCAGTCTGTTTAGTTCCCTGACAACTGCCTGGAAAAATAATAATAGGAAATAATATTTCACGCTTCTTTGTCACCTGTTCCTCTGTGAACCGGTCGATGGGAACGACTGTCTTTCGCTGTCGTTGCGAAAATTATTCTACCCGATATTCGACATCCCTCCATTTACGCGGCCAGAAACTATATATTATCCTAGGACTTTTATTTTAGAAAGTAACAACAACAACACCAACACCAACATAAAGAAAACTCGTAACGTTTGTTTCCTACAAGCCAGCTTTTGATTAAAGATAAGTGTTGAGGACAAATCGTTCGAAAAGATCAACATTAACAACGAAAGCGAGGATAATGAGTTTGTACCAATTAAAAGGAAAAGATCGATCGTTTTCAATTACATTTGTTTCTTGAAACAATTCATTGTTATTTTTCTTCTTTTGACCTATGCGAGATAAATTTCTTTCCTCCTTTCTTTTCTATTTTCATTCGCGTAATTAGAATCCTCGCGGAACGGACTACACTCCGCGTAAATCTCCGAGGAACGTATTTCTCCCCGGAGATTTTCAATTTTCAAGGTCTGCGAGATTGCTTAACATTTTGCACGATGATTGTCAGATTGTCGATTGACGATGGAACGTGGGAGATGAACTCGTGCGAAGTAAACTCGGCTTTTATAAACGCGTGAAAGTGTTTGTGGACATTAGGAGAGCGCCGCCTCGTTAAATCGATCTTTCAGAGTAAATTTTGGCGAAATTTCACGCCGTGATAAAATACCACCGCTTTTGTTTCGCCGCTCGGTTTTATTGCCATGTTTACGAAACCGCGCGAAAAATGATTTTCCGCACTTTCGTATTTATGGCACGAGAACTACTTTTACACGCGTAAAATCCAGCTGTGCGTGATGTCACGCACGCGGAATTTCAAACTCGCACGCGCAATATTGCCGAGCGATATTCGATCTACTTCACCTTAGACATTCTAATCTCTCCAGATTTCTGTGAAATTACGAAATTCTACTTGAGAGCAGATGAGACGATCCCAGTAGTATGAAATTTTCCTTGCAAAAGGGGAAACAAGTGACTCCGACGATAACTCGATAACAATCCGAACCGAAAAATGCAAATGTAACGTTAACGTAACTGAAGGGTTAAATCAGCAGCGTGGAATAATTTCAAGAAATTATGCCGCGCGCGCGTTTATCGTTACCCTCGAGCAGATCTCAAATTCGCCATCCGATAACGCCACGGCTAAATAATCGTCAGCGCCGCGCCGGTTCAAGGATCGACAGCCGGCCGGGTTTTGATACGCGGATTCGATCGGAGCCGCGCGTAATTCCGCGGACACGGTTCGAATGCAAATTTCAATGCCGGCCACCGCCGCCAAAGAGATTACGTGATTTTACAGTTTGCATTACCTTGCAACCGCGGCAGCAACTTCACTCCCGTGCCGAACGGAATTTCGTTCCGAGCGGCGGCCACGCGTCGCCCTGTTTTGCATTCGCCCGGTTTTGCCACCGACATTATAGAAATTAACCGACATAACGGATGACCGTGTATATATTCTATTCTGTCGCGATACCACGCGCGTGCTCTTTAATTAACAAGAACGAACCTCGCGAGCACTCTGACAATTTTTTTTCCCCCACCCGCGCTGCTATCTCCGCTCCAGCATTTTCCGCCCCGTCATCGTGCCGAAGCTTTTTCTTTCGTTTCTACGCGTGCCTCTCTGTTCCGGTTACCGCGCACCGACCGTGAATCGTCGCCAGTTTCGTGAAAACGAAAAATACACATACGTGCACGCGTCTCCAGCAACTCCGCCGACAGTGTACGTGTTTTAAACGTGTTATTTCGATGTCGATGGTATTTTTCATGCATGTTGCTCTCAGGAACTGTGCTCTTTCTTTCTTTTTTGAGTAAGATGGAAAGTTGTTCTGAGAATTTCACTTACTTACGAAAGACGTTCGTTTGAAAATTTTAGGAATGGATACACGCTAAAACAAATTCGCTCAATATTTTCTTATTGCTCGTTTAATAAAATTCATAGAATTAATAAAATTTAATAAAATAGTTTTATTCTTATATTTTGATGTTTCGTTGCGAAATATACAAAAAAAAAAAAAAAAAAAAAAAGAAAAAACGACATGGGCGGGGAGAAACTTTCGGCCCTGTATGTGTCCAGTTTTCTCGGCTTTGTCGATCCTTGCGATAGAAGGAATCTTTCGAAGAAGACGTCTTTCGAGCTATCAGAAACGTGTGACGCATTTAGAAAAAAAAAGGAGAGCGATCGCGGTTTTTCGACGGCAATGTGTAAACTAGCGATAACCAAGGCGGAAGATACGACCTGTTTGCTTTTCTTAATATCGCGGTGAAGTATATGGAAGCTCGGGCGATCTCGCGCAATTAGAAGACGAGGTGCCGCTTGCTGGCAATTACTCTGAAACGCCGGAAGGTCCGGTAATATATATATATATATATATATATATAACATGTACATATACCAGATATCCTCAATTCGGCACGATTTCGCAGAGCGTTGATTAAGAAAGATGATCGGAGCTGCTCGGTAACGCGAGAGAGCGAGAGAGAGAGAGAGACGTTGTCAGGTCTCTCGTTGGCAGGAGAGTGATCCGAAGGGAAGATGGAAACCGAAGAGGAAAAATCAGAGATCGTGAACGGTGAAGGATGGCGAGGGGGATGGACGAGTGGGTAAGGGTGAAAAATAGCGGTGAGGACGAAGAGAAGAAGAAGTTGGGTATTTCGACTGGCGAACATTAGTCGATGGCGTAAGCAAGCCACCGCCGCCGCCTCTGCTATCGCGCGAAAATAGAGAAGGGAGAAAGCAGCTGCGGTGCATAGACCGGCACGTCGATACGAGAGAAAGGAAAAGCAGGAACACAATGGGCGCTCTCTCCCTTTTTTCCCCCTTTCCTTTTTCTTCTCTCTTTCTTTCTCTTTTTTTCCTTTCTTTTTTTTTTCTTTTTTTTTTTTTAACCAACACACCCCCTCGTGGTTCTAACGAGAGAAGCCCAGCGATGTTCGTTTTTTTTTCCAACGGTACGCGCGCGATTTTGTAGAGACAACGGGGACGAGGTGTTTCCATCGATTTAAGCCGCTCTTCCGCGCACAGCCACTCGTTCCTCCGAGTAACGAACGTTCAAACGTGCCCGCGCTCCGCGCCGGTAAATAATGAGATTCTATTAGGGGAGGCCGTGCTGGAGATGACTCGGCTCCGCTGCGACTTGCAATTTTCGACGCGTAATTTTTATCAACCCCGGAGAATATTCCGACCGCGCGGAAAGACGGCTCGTTTATCCACATTTTCTTCACCTTTTTCTCGCAGGCGGGTTGTTCGCGCGATATCGATTACGCCCGTCAGAGTTTCCGCGTTCTCGAGTCAAACGACTGGAAAACGAGCTCTAAACTCGATAACAATGAGATAACAACGAGTACAGAGACCAAAGTACGTTCGAAAATGAGCCCCAGTATACCGCGTCAGTTTTCGCCGCGAGAAATTCCATTTCGTGCGAACGGTACAGCGCCGTTGTTCGCTCGAGACGTTTTACAAAGGAACACGTGTGTGCAGCTGTTTGCACGCGGAGCAACAGAGGCAAATAAAGAGCGGATAGGCAATACGAGCGTTGGGTAATCGCGGAAACGAAATAGAAAAAGGGAACTGGGAAAACATCGCGCGCGAGCGACGCGTGCACATCGAGGCGAAATCGTTTCTTCGAAACATATTTGGTCCACCGGGCGCGGAGATGTCGTTCCGTGTGTGTGTGTGTGTGTATATGTATATATATTTAAATGAGAAAAATGTTTCGCGCGAGAGCCGGGACAAGCAAGTAGATCGACGCAAAGGCGATCGTTCTCGGCACTTTCAGCCCGTCAGTTTCTTGTATTTCTCGGCCTGTTCGATTTCGTTTTTCAGACGAAAACGTGCCGCTACTCCCTTCGCGGCTTTTTTCTTCGATTATTATTCCGACAAATCACATAGCGACACACTCTCCGTCTTTAATTCCACCCGGTCTCGGATTTTTCGAACCTGTACATGAACATCGAGCGAGGCTCGTGATTTCGTAATAGAGATTCATTTCATCGCTGTTAATGTCTTGGCCACATTCAAACGTGCAGATATGTCGTCTTAAAGTATGATATCTCTGCCGGTTTTTCAAAAGGCTAGCAATTTAAAACAAGCATTTATCTACAAATCGAAACAAAATTATGACCGACACATTATTCATTATCGCAAATCATAAATCATTTTTCTTCACTGATGAATCGTTGACAACTCTTTCTCTCGTTATCTCTCGTGAAAGATCCTCACGTCTAAGCTATTTCGTTTCGATACGTTTGCATTTAATTTGAAATATTGATCTTAAACAATACATATGCTTGGGTCTCCTTAATAAAATTGTTCTACAATGTGACCTTCAAGCAACGAAATACATCTCAGGCACCTTACAAGATTAATGTATCAGTTGTTTCTAATCTCCTTACGCTTTCGTTACTTTTTTTCCCGATTAAATCAAAACCACATTGGGTAAATAGGCAATTTTTACTTTTAATCTACTTCTATTGCGTTGCTTGGACTATTTTTCGCAAAAATTGTATTAAAGAATCGCTGTCACTATCCAAGCCCGTGGCACTAAAACGATTAACCTTTTCGCTACCGCGGGTAAGGCTGGCCTTTTTTGTCATCAACCGACCGCCATGTCTGTACGAGTGTACAGTTCACAAGCGTTTCCGGTTTGCTTACGACGATATTGCCTGAAATATTTGCTTTCGCAACACTCTTCTTAACGGGAAGTGATTTTTGATACTCGAAACGAGACGTTTCTACTTTAATTTCACGCATAATCAAGCATCGAAACAAATTCAATTCAATTTTCAATTTTCAATCGCGAGTCGTTGCTCAATTTACCATATTTCGTCCTCTCGAGCCTTGTATCATTTATCTATAGTTTACTTAAATTTTCCACGTCGAGTGACTTTAGTCGGCCGTGATAGCGAAGGAGTTAACGATAGTCGTCGCTAATCGAGGGGAAAAGAAAAGAAAAGAAAAAAAAATTTGAAAAATCGAAATCCTCTGCCGCCGGACGGAGAGAGCGCGCGAAACATCCCCCCCCCCCCCGCTAGCGTGGTGCAGCGGAACAATCTCTCGATTTACGCGAAAGATTGGCGAACGTGTCGTTGCCGGATGCTTATGTAACGTCACGCAGCGGCGGAGAGTCGAGAGCCGCCTCGAACTCGATCGAAGAAGGGGTGGGCGACGAACGCGAGGAAAATCCTTTCGGCAACCTTCTCGGTTACGTCACGAAATTATTTTCCGTTTGTATCGCAAAGAGAGCAGCCAGAACAAGACGGCCCGGGCGAATAGAGCTTCGAAATCCTCCGATTAGTGGAATTTTGTAGTAAATCGTCTGGCGCGGGTTCAGCTCGCGCGGCGGCTCCGCAGTAACGATTTTGTAGCGACGTTGTCCCGATGTACTCGAGCGAGGGGGAGGTGCGCTTCAACAATCGAGCCGTGTCTGGCAACGTGGTTTCCGCGCTTGCATGCAAACACAATGGAGACCGTGGTCCACGCTGCTGTGTATGTAAATGAGGGAGAAAAGATGGGAGGAAAAAGGGAGAAAAAGAGAAACACAGAGAAAGAGAGAGAGAGAGAGAGAGAGAACGCGGGAAGAACGGGAGAGGGGAATTCGAAGGGGAAAGATTAGCGAAGGAGGGATGGAAATAGCGAGAAGATAGCAGAGATGGCTTATTTGATTTACGTTCTCTTTCTTTCTCCTCTTCCTATCCGCTCTCCATTATGAGTCCGCTTCCTCTTTCGTTTTGCTTTTCTTTTATCGCGTGAACAGAAACTATGTACCCAGCCGCGGCCCCACGGAGAGTGCAAATTCCGTAAGATCGATAAAAAGAAAAAAAAAAAAAAAGGAAAGGGAAGAAAGGAAGAAACGCTGCGATTTCCGTTCGCAAAAAGATTCACCGGTGTTTCGCGTTTTTCCTCTCTCTCTCCCCCCAATCCCTCACAACTTTTTATCGCGGTCGGAGACTCGCGCGATGAAAATTCGGGCTCGCGAGGTTTTTCTCGATTCGTTCCCGCTGTTCTCTCGCTTTCGATTGAAACCGCGCGGCGAGATTCCATTTAAATGGGTCACGCGCTCATAACTTTGCGAAGAATGAAGAAGCGCGGGCGTAAATGGAGCGCGCTTCGTCATTGATTGCTTTCCATTGATTATTATTTACCTCTGCTCGTCGACAAGTACTACGGTTACTTATAAATATATAAATGTATATATATATATATATATATATATATATATAT
>WIUT01008108.1:0-11007 GCA_010645135.1 Tetragonula clypearis | reverse complement strand
AAGCATGTAAGTCTAAATAAATAAATGAATAAATGCAGACAAAAGTTTATGCAATGCTTTATGCAAATCGAGGAAAAGTAATCAGAGAATTATATAAATTAACTTCAGCGCTTTTTCAGCAAAGACCCGAAGCAAAATCGCGTTATATTAATCGCTCGCGATTTCCGCATCGACGGATATCTCCTTCAAATTCTCTCCATTTCAGATTGCCACGTCAACGTTTCCCCTGTTAGGCGTACAAAGAGTTATATATTTATACAATCATCTCGCACCGTGGCTAAATCGTCATTTACAGCGAACGTTTCGAATGAAATTATCGATATAAAAGGGAGAATGGCGATCACGCACACAGACGCGACAATTGGCTCGTGTAAACCGATTAAATTTTTATCCCGCGTGGATGGATTCCATGGATGCTGGATCGATAGGTCGGCTGCGTTTGACACGCAGTGTATTGCAAATTTTCGGCCGAATTTAATGTATTCAACGCGATTCCCCGCGGTAATCCGTTTCACTACAGATGCGAGTTTGAAAATTCAACGACAGATACCGCTGATGATGGAAAACATTTAACCATCGCGCGTCAATACCCGAATTATTACACTTGAGTGCAGCTGCTCACGAAGTTATCCAAGTGCTTGTACGTAGCGTGTGAAACATTTCGAAATTTCGTCGATATTGTAATGAAATTACGTTGGTGAGTTTTTAAAACCAAATCGAAAACACAAGATAATTACAGGATATAAAATACAGAAATTACATTTAGGTAGTTAATGTAATAATGTAACTGCACGTTTTGCAAAGATCACGGTTAAGTATTTAATATGTTGATAAGCTTAAATTGTCGCATTTTTAACATTCAAACTGTGAATTTCCATGCACGCCTGAGATGTTTAGAAACATACATAAATGCGCAGAATGCATATAATTCGTGGAAATGTATAACATGTTCAAGATAAAATATTCCTTTGATCATACGGAAATATAAAAAATATATAAAAATCTATGGTGTGTTTATTGTATATTTAAAATAAGCCTCTGATGTTTTATAATTGTTTATTAATTGCCAGAGATTTAATAGATCTTCACATCTACTAAAAAACTTTCTCATTATCCTCGAACGACTGACTTCAGTCACAATTCTCATTCGAAAATCAAATAGAATTGCCTTCGAGAAATTTATTCGAAATTTCATTAGAATGATATTCGCTCGAGTAACATTTTGCTCCAGAAATTCATTCGAAGTCCCATTCGAGAAACTTGTTTGAAAATTCCATTTCATCGAAATTGATTGGAAATTCTGCTGATCCGAGAATACGAATATTTCGCGCGACTAGCGATCGATTGTGTCCAGAGGGAAGGCTCGATCCGTCCGCGAGAAGCAACTGAAACAATCGTTCGAAATTCGCGAGTTACACGGCCGCGCTCGGCCCGGAGTTGCGCATTAGCGCGACGACCATTAGCACCGCGAATAACCAAGTTATTGAACCTTGATTTCCACTTTACCATTTAGTTCGATTTCACTCGTGATTGCCGCGCGCCTGCTGCGCTTTATGTAACCTGCCAGCCTGCGCATGCAAACAAACTCCAGGTTTCGTCTCGTTTCATATTCGCGAGATATGAAACGTCTCTTATCGATCGCAAACGCAAACGTGCCTTCTCCATACTGTTGCGAATCGGTGACTCGAAACAAAGAGAGAGCGAGAGAGAGAGAGAGAGAGAGAGGAAATTTCGAATTTTTTCGTAACGATAACGCGGGGATCGGTATCTAGGGATCGGTACTTGTTATGCGCGCTCCACAGAAGCTCCTCCCGCGCGGTGCCGCGCGAGCGTGTAAACATTCCGCGGGGAAAGCCAGGAAGTACTTGCCCAGTAGTCCGCGAGTGAAATCTGCCGTCTTTTATTTTCGTGCACACACGTCGCGCCGACCCAGATCGCGTTTCAGCCACGCGAATTCCGCACGCGTCACTTCCGCTCCGATGAACACCGTCAGCAGAGAGAAGGTGTCGTAATTCTGCATCGATGGAAACGCGTCTAGAACCGAGGCCTTAGTGTCACGTGTGCTTACAGGCATCAACGCTGTCCCCCCGTTCAATTCGTTGGAGGAATTTTTCGAGCTAAAAGAAGGGACCTTTATCGAGATGAAAACATCGTGGAAATGAGACTTACGGTCGCTCGCCGAATGTATTTGAACACTCGATGCACGAGATTCGGTGTTACGTAAAATATTTCGAGATTTCAGTACTGTGTTGATCAAGCTTGAAAATTACAAGACGTATGTTCTAAATATAATGAATATTTCATTTAACGACAAAAGTTAATGTAAAGTAGTGTGTAATATATATGTGTAATATATATGTGTACGTGCCCAAGTTTGCCTGAAAATACAATTCAAATACCTAAAGTTTGTCAATTTATATAATAAAATTTATCCTTAGTCATCTGAATTTGTCGAAGAACGAATAAAATCGAATTCTTGAGACTTCTTTTTATCCCGAATAATAAAAAATACAATTTGATAATACAAGTTGGAAAGAAATGTAAATGTAATATCGAAATGTAAATGAAATATCGTGTTAATGCAACGTCCGTCCTTAATAGATTAAATCAAATTCCACGACATAAATCTAAGGACAACATTGGTTCTTAATAGATTAAATCAAATTTCATGATATACTTATCTGTAGAAATCGTAATTATCTTGCTAATTTCGCAAATATATCTCCCATTACTGTTATATCTTGTATCTTCTTATAGATGAAAGTAGATCAAATAAATTATGACAATCGTAGAAATAGATCCGTGATTTTGGTAGTTTCACGAACATAATCACCGTACATTTCTATTGTATCTTTCGTATCAAAGTATTCTTCCCGTGCGTAGAAATAAGTTAAATTAAATGTTCTCCGTATTATCTTGTATCAAGGAAATTCTTCGCATATGAAAGCAAATTAAATTCAATTACGATAATCATTGAAATGGATCTGTGATTTTACTAACTACACGGTCTGTTCGTGTTTCTCCACATTTCTATCATCAAACAGATTCTTCTCGCACGTGGCGAACTGAAATTAAATAAATTATGATAATCGTAGAAATGAAATCCCCGCCGAGAGATCATGCATCTGCAAGTTGAAAATTGCTCTGTCGATTTCATCAGCCGTCGAGACGTCTAGTTCGCGGAAAGGATAGCCGGTGAGTCGCGCGCGGATCGCGACTAATCGGGCCAAACCGTCGGGCCAATCAACGATAGTTTTTTTTTTCTCTCTCTCTTTTCTCGTTTTTTTCCAGGCTCAGATCGGGATCGAGACACGGCGTTGCATCGACGCGGTCCAATTATGAGCGCCGCTCTAATAGCGCTTAATTTTCCGAGCCCTCGGCTTAATTAAGACTCCTGGGAACCCGCGACGGAGCCCGTCGAAATTGTTCACCCCCTTCTATTCGCACGCGGATTTTACACCGGGTTTCAGAAGGTGACTGGAAATTTCGATCTTCATCCATCATCGTTCAGCAGCGATTAAACCAGCCGTCGTTCCGACTTAAATAACCGCTCGTTGATGAACCGAATTCCTGGCCGATGATACCATTATCCAACGATGAATGTAATAAAGTCAAGCGTAATTGAATCAATTTCATGGCGCGAAGTAGCAAGCTATCGATTTCTGGAATTTTCTTGTCAACTAATTTCTGCGACAAGTATTGACAAGGGAAGGCACCTTGTGACAGCGGATATACGAAGTTAATTAAATCGAGATTCGTTTCAGTCTTTTAATGATTAGTTAGTTCGCGTGGAAAGTGCATTGAATTGAATTCGCGTTGGGATATAAAATAATTTCAGGCCAACGAATATCAACTTTCAAATTCAATGAATCTATAATTTTCAGAAATTTTATTCTTAAATGGAACATTTTATTCGAACGTTTGTCGATGTAGATACATTTAAATCTAATCATCCTTTTTAAATAGACATTTTATGAGCGAATCATGAATGTTTCTTTTATACTCATTTAAGAAGTAATTTCAAAATAAAACATTATAATCAAAATATATAAATAACTTTAAGGAAAACAGCGAAATGATAATATCGTTTATCTACGAAGCAAATGTAATTTCGCAAGTTCTCGATCTAGCAACGGACTCGAAATTTTTCAAGATTTTTCCGCAACGAGAAATCAAGTATAATTCGATTTAACACGCGGCTGGAATCACGGTTTGGTCAAGGTGAATGATTTACCAATGAGTCTCACTGCTGCTCGAACACGGCTATCGATAGCTCGACATGCCTGGCGAGCCACTGACTGAAAAAACAAACCGAATGCGAATTAAACCGTGCTAAGAAAAAGGAATAATATACATGATCCGAATAATTGTTCGTTCTGGTTTTATATTTTCATCCTTTACCCTTATATCAAAGGTTTTACACTTTTAATTAATTTATACTTAAAGTTTCTGCTCCGGTTGCAATTCAATAACGTTTTCAATCTGTAAAATTTTTACGAAAAAATTAATAATATCACGAGATTCAGAAAGGATGAAATGAAATAATTAAAAAAAAAGATGTGAAGTTATTTAAATATTTGATGCAGACAGCTATATGTTTCACGGAGAAGACAAGTGCATTCAAAGAGGAGGATCACTCTGAATGTTTGTGAATATTTTTCATAAGTGAATAAAAAATTCTAATATTCTTGAAGTGTGTAATTGTGATCTTCAGCTCCACGTTTTAATTTTTTTAAAGCCAGAAGTCATACAATAATTTTAACGATTGCCATCGCTACAAAAGTCTGAAATAAGAAATGCTATGTATAAATAAAACTTTCCCGATATCTCAGTTATTCACAAAATTTAAAATTTATTTTTATTAATAGGAGCAGATACGTCTATTTCGAACTGCCTTTAATTTAATTAATTTTTTAAAACTCGGTCTGACTTAATTTTAGTAATTTCAATATTTCATTTACATAGTAACGACACTGGACTATCGTGTCGGTAAATTGTGTAATATAAATGTTAACAAATATCCAGTGCATGCATCTATATTTCACAAATATCACAGAAGTATTGAAGCTGTCAATTATCCATTACACACAGTATTAACACGTAAGTCTTCACATTCAATGGGATCATCTTTAATACTTATTACATAATACATTTATTACATTTAAAACAATTATTCCCATTGTATTCGAACCTTTGACTAAACGTGTGCAAGTTTGCAATAGATTTTACACGCATTCACAAACTGATTTCAACATTTATCAATACGGTCGTGATAATCGAGTCTTACATTACAGTGTTAATAAAATTTCAGAATATTTCATGCAACACGTATGATATGTAAAAATTATTTCACAATAAATATTCAGATACTTTCGGTGATCCAGTAGTTCGAACCCTGGCTCGTAGATAATTTTCAAATTGTTAGAACGAAAATATCAGAGCGGTCAGAGTATCCAGATCGGTCTGGATCGCGGCGATCGGCCGATCGGTGCGCCGACCAGCTCCGACTTAGGCGTGGTTCTTGCGTAATGCAAAAGCGAACGAGTTGCCGGCTCGTTTAATACACGCATGCATTCTACGTGTGCCAACGTGCGACCTATGCGCTGTCTCGGCGATCTCGTAACACGTATCTCGGCCGATAAGCGCAGAAATTCATATTCGCACGCGAGATCGCGGACCTCGAAACGATCGTTGGCCAGACCCGATAGAAAGTAGAAAGCACGCCGCGCGCGCCGAGGAATTAAGATCATTACCGGTTTACATGCTCGAAGACGCAACAAGATAACACGCCTTGTTTCATTTGGAAAACAGAATCTTTCACGCTCGTTTTGTAACAAGAAGAAAGTGCTTCGTTATACTGGCGAAGAGCACGACTAAACCGGTAAACTGTAGCTTCTGTGCAAATCCTTTGTTCGTGTTAACGTTAGCATTAAGTAGCAGGTGGAAGCACAAGAACAACAGAAACATTTTGGGAAATTGATGTCAATATATGAACAAATGTATAATGTACGTCTGTTATTTTATCTTGTTCGTTGAAATTTTTTAACAACTTACCAATGTTGACGAGTGGCTCGATGGCTTCAACCCCTTGACTTACAACTTTCTTCTATAATCTTCATCATACAGATAAGAATTTCAACCCTTTCAAATGATATTTGTTACATGTAAAATGTAACGTTATATACTTATTGAAACGTTATATACTTATTAATCTTCAATTGAAAGAGTTTAAACTTAAATTTCGAAATTTCGATATTTCTTTCAAATTGGAGTAAATTAATGATTTCGTGCAAAAATAGTATGAATCAACGTGAGAGATGAAATAAAATTCAATAATATCAAAGATTATATTTGCGTGGAACTGGAAATTAATCTTCATTCCAAAGCAAAGTCCAAATAAGCTTTCGACATACAATTGACTTGTATCATTTTTGCACTGAACGCGGTATCAATTATTGGTAACTATTCGTTCAGCTGTGCTCTTCACTAGCATTCGTTCTCGATTGTGTTCGTTAATTGAGATTTCGAGGAGTGGTTTGGTTAAACGCTCGGGCATGCAACTTGAGCGTGAATCGTTGAAGCTGACCTTCGAGGCGTTAGTTGCTCGATAACGTGGCTGAATTCTCACGCGTTTGGTTTCAACAGACGGCAATAAAATTCGATCTTTGAGGCGGCTAATTGCTGAGACTGCGCGAGAGGCTGAGGGAAATAGAAAGTAATCGCGGTAATTGAGTGCTCGAAAGAAAAGTTCAAGGAAGAAATATGGGTCACTCGTATTGCCGCGCGAATCCGAAGCACACCCATAACACTTGCACTTGGTGCAACCGAATGAAATGGAGCGTGCAACACAGGGGCGTTTCTTCATTTTTCATTACGTAAGCCGATGAAATGAAGTGAAATTCCAGAGGAGAATCGTGAAATTATTTGGCAAAAATTCGATGAATGAAAACGTTATAACATGTAGAACCCTTTGCTTGAATCATCGTAAAATATTCCGTGATGCACTATATACATAGACATTGATATTCGAACATTGGCGACGAAGTGATTTGAGTGATGGAAGAAGAATAACTGTAATTGTAAAGTAAATATTCGACAAGTGCCATTTAAATATCAACATATCGTTTCATACAATCAGATCTTAATTTCTTCAAAATGTCATAGCTTTAATGAAAGTAATTTCTGTATCATTCGACATACCTTTTGGGATATAGAAAGAACAAGAATGTTTGGGAATCTTTTAAAAATATTCTTTAAACGAAGTAAAAAATATTCTTAATTTATTTAGAGAAACTTTTAACGTATTTTCCTCTAAGTTCACATCACACGAATATTTTCATTATGGATTAATGGCGCAACAATGAAGATTCATAGTTTTGTCAGGAAGGTTTTTCAACATTGAGTATGCATAATTTTGTGATATATTTCTCCTCGATAAGACACAGTTAGTGGGTGGGTGGTATTGGTGTGCCAAAATCAAACTTTAATGGAACAATATTTCACGTATACTAACTGAGAAGAATGAACAAGAGAATCAAAAATAAGTTTTTAATAGATCTTTTATACTGGATTTCTTAGCATTGGTTTTTTTTTATCCTAAATTTTCATACTATATTCTTGTTATACAAAAATTTATTTTCGTCTATATCGAGTCAAACATGACCCAATTTTCCGATGATTAATTCGCATTCGTTGTCATTACAATAAAATCCTTTCTTCTTATCGACAATAAAGGAGAAATCTTCTTTTAGCTCCGGTTCATTCAATTCATTGAAACTCGACCGAACGACAAGATTTTTCATTTTGACACCGTTCGTTGCTACTTGTTGTCAGGCAGTGCTTCATTTTAGTTGATTACTCGGACAACATTCAGCATCAGAGAAACGGCTCCCTTTGACTGCGTTTATTACGTCGTTCTGACGGACATCCCCAGGGCGTATCAGCTGGTCTAAGCTGACCTCGTCCGTTTATCCCTACAGTTGCACGACCTGTCCTCGGTGAACTTTACGCGTCCGCGTAAAACTGTCAATGCGAAGCAACGGATGGAACGTCGCGCGTAAATTCTTCGTAACACCCTGTGATACGACCTGTTGGTTTTACGTGGAGGGCTGGATGCTGTAAACTATAAACGATGCACAGTGGATGACAATCCTTGTCAAAAAAAAAAAAAACGAGAAAAAAAGAAATTCAAATTAAAAATATCCCATTTTACAATTTATATACCGTTAAGAATATCCCATTTTAATATATCATCCCATTTATATCCCATTAAAAATATCCTGTTTTACAATATCATATTTTACAATTTATCACACAATTCTTTATTAGTACATTAGTACCTGTTCAACGCGTAGAATTATAGAACGCGAAATTCGATGCAGCTTTTACCGAATCTTGAAATCAGAAAAATGTATATACCGCAGATTTTACGTAGTAAAATAAAGATTAAATGCACAATGCTTTGAAGTTGTACTTTCAGATTCTTAAAATGATCTGGTATACAAGCGAGCCATTCAAACGAATGACAAAGATAATAAATTGAAATTCGACAAATTCGATTTACAATTTGAAAAACAAAACTCACGAGCGATAACCGACGAATGTATGAACAGAATTGTCCAAAGTTAAAGTTATCGGTATTTGGAAATTTGTTTCTCTCTTTTTAAATTCGAATCGAACTTTTGTCCCATTTTTTTTTTTTTTTTTTATATAAATCTCACTTGGCATCGTTTTCACGAGAGCAGTCATCTCCGCAGCGTCTGAAAACATCGCCGTGGAAACTTAGTAGACCGGTTTTTGCTTCGTCGCAGCCGTTGGAAATTCCACGTGCGCGGGACAAAGTTTCGAGGATTGAATACTATCGTCCCTCCGTAAATGGTAAACTTTTACGTCGACTCGTTGTCAGACGAAAGTTTCTTGCCAGTCAGACATCAACAGTGTACACAGTGTACATAACTGTTTCCACGGTTTATGTTACTATCTTTGTTAGTTGTCTCGCTGTAATTGGTTGGCCGGCAAAAGCGTAATAAGTGTAACTGACAATTGGAACATTTCGCGGGAGCTGAACAATTTCGTCTTACATGATGTAGCATAATGATGCGTCGTACGTGGCAATAGCCAAATTTTGTATTTTTATACTTGTTTAATATTTCGTTAAGCATATTTCCTAATTGTTGAAGGTATATTTTTGGCTATAATGTACGACATTAAATATGTACAATGTTATACCAATAAAGCATTCTACTGATGTACGCAAGTATTAATAAAATATGAATGTAATATTAAAATATTGGTAATAAGATACACTGTAAGTACTATTAGTGTTAGAGTCTAGTATTGAAATACTAAAATATTCCTAATCGCTAATTAATATTAGAAGGAAAAGTACTGAATTACAAGATGTATTATTAATAACGTAATTCACAATGCAATTGTGAAATATTATTATATATATTTATATAATCGCTGCATAAAAATTCACAGTCTAATTTAAAAAAAATATATATATATATTATATATTATTTACAGGATATACGAAATTATTTATCAGTAACTGCGTATCTTTCAATAATCGCTCGCTAATAACTATCATTAATAACAACTATCTCGAATTATCAATTATTAATTATTATTTCTACTCTATCAAATATATCATTGTTTAACGAAAAGCCATAAAACAGAAAATGAACGTACGACCTGACTACAATCGAGAGCAATCCTTCAATTCCTCATGACCAGACAATAAATCATTTCCCCGATATAGCTCCGCACATACGAAGTTTTTCATCCTCTCGATCTAACTGCACCGTACTTTATATCAATTTTTCACGATACTATCGAGACACCTTGTGTATAGAAGCATTTACTGATAGACGGAGAGAAAATAAAACGACGACGAGCAGCAAACGCGCGATTTTACACGACGGTAGACGGCGATCGTCTCACATAATAAGCTTTTATATAATGCAGTCGTAATAATGCGCTCGCAACTGGAATCGATTCGACGTAGTATCAGTCTGTGACCAGTATGCATTATTATATTATTATTACGTGGATCGAAGGGGATTGCAGTTGAATGGAAAACACAATGCCCGCAGGCCTGCAAGAAAGAGATCGAAGGTTGTTCCTGCACGTTCTGCTCGCTAATTATATCGAGGAAAGCGTGTAGAATCTGCCAATTAATCCTTCATAACCTAGTTTATACCTTTGAAATCACATAAAAATGTGTTGTCAATGCCGTTTTAAACTAATTTGTGTTTTAACAGCACGGTAAATCTGTGAAAATTATAAATTTCCTGCTATTCTGTATTTGAAGATTGACTTCAAATTACATAAATGTTTTCACAGGTCAAAAGAAATTTGAACTATCGAAAGTGACTATCAGAATGATCGATCAGTATCTAAGTAATTTGTAATCAACTAGAAGTTTTAGAATGATTTAGAATGATATATCTCTCTAGAAATTTGGCAAAATGTACGTATAAATAGAAACTCGTGATTTCTGTTATAAATTTTTACCCGTTCTTTGCATCTTTCTGATACAAGTTTCATACTTTAAACGTCGATGGCGTTGATAATTGCATGTTATTCTGATTAAATTTTATGGTCCAACAGTTTAACAATCTGACAGTGCCGTTTAATAATTTAATAGTTTAATAGTTTAACAGTCTAACAGAGATCAAAAAGAATAGAATGGCGTTTTCATGTCGAAGAAGGAATGGTCAACTGATAAAAAATAAATTAAGTAGTCATTTAGAGTGGTTTCTTTAGATCTCTCTTCTGGGATGGCCTGGTTTATTGCCTGTCATTCCGTCCATTAGCACGATCTGCTCTAATCTACTGTAATCTCGTTGAAGAAGATACAGTTGATCATGAAAGTATTCATTTTATAAATGTATCACGTGCATTATATAAAACATTTTCAATTTCATTAATACTGTAATGAAGCGTGATTTTCAAGATTAAGTTAAAAACGGATATAAAATTTTATATATATATATATATAAT
>WIUT01008107.1:0-11007 GCA_010645135.1 Tetragonula clypearis | reverse complement strand
TCCGTGGAACACTTGGTTTGCTTGCGTGATTTCTTTCATTGTCATTTATTACAATTGCAATTATTTATATTTAATGTAAACTGCATTATTACATTTCGACTTTAAACGAATTATAAAAAAATATGATATGTTTTTCTTTTTTTTTAAATCAGAGATTGAGATCACGTCGATATACACTGAAGAGCATAATCAAGACAAATGACAATGAAAGAAATCACGCAAGCAAACCAAGTGTTCCACGGAAAGGTGGAAAAAGTACACTTTTTTTTTTTTTTCCCTTTAAAAAGAAAGTCGCATTAAGAGAACTACAATAGGCAAAAACAGCTGAAGTAGAATTCTACCCTTATTTCGAGATATTATTTAATCGATATAGAGATAGGGGGGGCGGGAAGGGAATGGAATTCAAATGATTGGTAGACAAGAATGAAGGGAATGGGCAGCCCGACAAGCTAAATGCTAGGCAATTTCAAGAAATCGTCGCTTCGTTCTCGAATCGATGAGTGCTTTCCTTCTTCACCTGCAGGTGGCTTCCTCGATAAGAGCAGTCAGCAATGCGTCAATAGAGACGAGACCGGTTTCCTTCAAGCAATCTGCATCGATCCCCTCGTCACGTTTATGCGGTTTCTGCCCTCTTCTTGCTTAAACTGCTCCTCGTTCATTCGGCGTTCGAACGAACTTACATATCATCCGCGCGTATCGTCTCGTCTTAATTTCCGAATATCCGTGTGAAATATTCTTGCTTCTGAATTTTATCTCATTGCGAGATATTCTAAATTTTATTCCATTGCAAAATATTCTTGCTCCTAAATTTTATTTCGTTGCAAAATATTGTTGCTTCTAAATTTTATTCTATTCTACTGCAAAATATTCTTGCTTCTAAATTTTATTTTATTGCAAAATATTCTTGCTTCTAAATTTTATTCTACTGCAATCTATTCTTCCTTCTAAATTTTATTTTATTGTAAAATATTCTTGCTTCTAAATTTTATTCTACTGCAAAATATTCTTGCTTCTAAATTTTATTTTATTGCAAAATATTCTTCCTTCTAAATTTTATTCTACTGCAAAATATTCTTCCTTCTAAATTTTATTTTATTGCAAAATATTCTTGCTTCTAAATTTTATTTCGTTGCAAAATATTCTTGCTTCTAAATTTTACTTTATTGCAAAAACGTCGAACCACAGAAACACTTAAATCACCATCTGCTCGGCATTTCGAAATCAATTTGTCAAAACGTATTCACGTATCAAGCATGTATAAAGATAGCACTCTAAAAATTGTTAAATTTCTTTTTATTAAACGAATAATACAAAATCTTTCTTCTAGTAAACTTTTTGTACTACATTTTATGTTATTAAAAAGAACAACATATATATACATATATATATTCAATAAATATTAATATTTTCAATAAATATTAATATCGTCAATAAGTATTAATATCTTCAATAAATATTTTTAATAAATATATATATCTTCAATATATCTTCAATATATATATATATCAAATATATATATCTTCAATATATCTTCAATATATATATTTATTAAAAATATTTATTGAAGATATTAATATTTATATATATATATATATATATATATATATATATTTAATAATGGCAGTCTTTTAGGCAAAACATTTAATAATTTTTTGGCTTAATTTTTTTTTTCCACTCTGCCACAATACATTTTTTTTAACTCAACATTTGCGAATTGTCTTTCGTTTTATAGGTTTGGCCATCGCCAAATTCCCTCCATATAATTTCCTATAATGTTTAAGTCATCGGACATCTTTCCACGTTATAAACAACGAAATAAACGTGTAATTCCTTGCCAGAAAATGCAACTGATATGAGTGTACAATTACGAAAATTAAGAAAAAGAATACTAAAACGGTGAATATAAAAAAATATGAACAGCCGTGTGTTTCACTCGATCGAAAATAAACGAATAAAATGTGATTAACCATTGGCCAAGAATTTCATTTCATCGTCATGAATCTCACTGTAAGTCGTAGTTACGTCTTGCAGATGCGGCTAAAGGAGAAGCATCTTCCTCTGGTAACTTAACCCGAGCTAGTTGCTAGCACGACGCCTAGCCATTGCTCTGATGAATATGTACTACTTCCGGTCGAGGTAACACGGTCCATTCTCACGGGAGGGATCTCAATTTGCGTTGCCATCATCATGAATTTCAGCTGGATCTGCTGGATGGCTCGCGAAATTTGTAAAATTGTTGTCTTAAAAAGGTGGCTTCGAGTCGAAGATTTCCTAGTATTCAGAATCAGTAGAATCATCTTCTTTAGAAGTTTCAACTAGTCGTTAAACAACATTGGACTGTTGTCATGGTTGGGATAGAAAAACAAAAGAAATTCGCTGTCTTTGATTATTGATATTCTCGATATTCTAAAAATAATAATAATTTCTTAATAGTTTTTAATAATTTCTTCAATGATAAAAGTAATCAGAGAACTCTATTCTTTTTTTATTCGTTTACTGTAAACCATGGCATTGGTAAGAAAAGTCACTTTTTTCCCAAGTATTTGAGTGAAAGCTCGCAACACTGGCAGTTTTATATACATTTATTTACAATATTCTTTTTCTTTTTAATTTATTCACTATTTGAAGTCGTAGGAATATCCAAAGTTTCGAGAAACAAACAATCTGAAAATGAAGATGAAAATGAATTCACTTATTCGAAAGTGAACGTGAGAGTGACTCGTGAAACGCTGAAGAGGAAGATGAAAACATATCTGAGCGATAGAACAAAATGAAGAGAAGACAAAGAGGGAGAAAATTGAAACTGCTTTGGCAAAGAATTTTATTCTTCGTCACATAAATAATTTTTTACCATGCTCTGAAACATGGACATTTCCAAGAGTAATATTTACCAAAAGCTATAATAAAAATAATTAAAATGGTAGAAAATTATCTTAATTAAAATGATTTATGAATGACCCTGATAAAAAAATGGACATTTCCAAGTGTAATATTTACCAAAAGCTATAATAAAAATAATTAAAATGGTAGAAAATTATTTTAATTAAAATGATTCATGAATGACCCTGATAAAAAATGGACATTTCCAAGTGTAATATTTACCAAAAAGCTATCGTCGAGAGACGGAAAAACGAGAATTTTCCACTGGATGGCCAAACCAAAGCAGACACGTACGTCGCCGTTGATTTCACGTGCGTGTGTCTGGCATAAAGCCTTATCGCGCATTGGCGTGGGATCGAGATACGCCGAATCAAAGCGAGCTTGATCGCCTCCTATCTGAGGACAGATCCGCAGGAGCTTCACTCGTCACAGGTTGGCCATTTTCAAAAGCTTTGCTCTCTATTCAGTGCAGTTTAGTGCGCTGCTCGCGCACTGGCTTCACCACGAGAGAGAACAATCTCCTAACTAGCATTTGCCTGTCAAACCAGCCAGGAGACAGAATTTTACATCCGGGGGCTAATCTCGGCCCCCCTTGCCCCCCACCGGAATCCTTCGAAGTTGTCGGACGATGGGACTTTCGCTTCCATTTTGCTCTTCGAGCGGAGTCCGTAAGAGACCTGGGCCAAACACTCGCCAAACATTGCAAGCTCTATCGGGTATCCCCTTCTGCGGGAATTAATCTGACACTCAGAACCAGGAGTTAGTGAATAACTAAGCCATACGATTCGTCACGAGTGACGTGATCTTTGAAGCCAAGAAATTCTTTACAATTCTTCGTACAAGCCCTAACTGGTAGACTCCACGTGAACAGAGAATATATTTCTTTCGAGCATTCGAGCTTTCTCAAGTGAAAATTAATGAGTATTCACTTTTATAACTGCTTCGTCGTAACATTGAACATTTAGTTTTAGATCAGAAGAAATCGAAGGATTGCAAACAATTTAATCCTTTGAATTTAATCATTTCGAAATTTAAAAAAAATGTGAAATGAAATTTCTAATTTCGAGGAACTTGAGTTTCATTTATCTATCACTTGATATTTGTTTATTTAATTTTAAGCACAGCGTGCAGAATACCAATTAGCAATAAAAAAAAAAGAAATCGAGATAACTGTTGATATATTATGTTACGAAGAAATATTCTTCAAAAAAGAAGAAGCACAGTTTCGTTGTAACGTTTACAAAAGTGCTCGCAACTTTGCAACGTGTTGCTCAAACCGTTCAATTATTTCTTTCATTTTGATATCTCTATTCCATTTGCCAGAGAGAGAGAGAGAGAGAGAGAGAGAGAGAAACATTTTCTCCGGCCATTCTTTTCTCTCTTTTTTTTTTCATCTCGCGCGGATTCACTTCCCCGGCCATTTTGATTTCCCAGGAACCGTTTATTTCCGCGGTTATTTCGGTTTCGTTGCTACATTTCTCGCGGCGAGAATGCCCGAAAACGACTGTCAAGCACAGACGACCTAGAAAATGATGATCGTCTTCATTCTATCGCGCATTGCGGCCGGAGAGAAATTTTATCTCGTCTCCCAACGATTTACAATAATTGCAGCCGCAAGATGCGTTTAATGTTTCTTGCAGGCGATACATTCACAAGATAGCCTGTATATTGTATACGATATATCATATTGTATATTGTATACATATAACATGTCAATATATCTGCATACAATATATATATATATATATGTATATAATCAATATACATTATAATGTAATACAATATATCTGTATTATGATAATACAATAATTCACCATCTTTATCACCATCAATATACAATATACAATAATACAATATATTAACAAAGTCCTTGCTATATAAATAATGTTTATTATTATATTTATTGTAGATACAGCGAAATATACACTCCATACTGTGTATACAATTCATGCTTTTATACTGTGTAATTCAAATAACATACAATATATGAACAAAGTCTTTGTTGCATGAATTACGTTTATTATTATATTTATAAATTATATTTATTGTAGATACGACAAAATATACACTCCATATTGTGTATACAATTCATACTTCTATGCTGTCTAATTTACATTGTAAATATTGTATTTATTCTATGTAATTTTGCTAAAATAATTTATATTTACTGTTCTCATTGTACAAATGTCTGAAGAATTTCCGAGCTACGGTGTACGTGTCTTAACTTATAGTTAAAGGCTTCTTGAAACTAACAGAGCGTGTGATTAATTAGCTATTGCGTTTCCTTCTTTACGAAGCCTTTACGATCGATGGATCTTTCGAGTAAATTGGAAACAACGTTTGCTTCAGTGACTGTTATTTATAGCAGTGAAAATAACACTGCAATCACGTTTTTTATTATCTTTCATTAATTTCGCTGGCTAATAAAATCATTTCCAGCGGAATTCGACGACATCCTCGAATATTTGGGAACACGAGTGCAGAGACACGGTTGGCGCAAAAGACAAATGATCGCGCGAGGCGGCCAATCAGTTGTACTCGGTGAAAAATCCCCATAATCGCTGCATCGCAACTCGAGGAAACGTGATTTTCAAGTTCTGATCACTGTGAAAGAAAAGAAAAAAAATGTTGCGAAGACAGTTCTTCATCAATTAGGGAGATCTCACTCGTCGATCATCGATAATTTGCCCTGATGAAAGAAATTAATGCTCTTCCCGATTCATCCTGTGCTGCATGCCTCTACAAGCATCTCTTGTTATAAATTTTTTTTGTTTCTTCAAAAGACCAGCAAAATGATGTCTAACTTAGTTCGAAGCTCCTCTTGAAAAGCATACTTGTTCGAATTGTGCTTGCGAACTTTCGTTACAAGGTTGTTTTCTTTTTCAATAAATAAACTATAGTATTAACCTGTCGGTTTTGCACAGACATAGCGAAGACTATGACAAAATTGTCCACAATTTAAACTTCGTGAAAGGAAATAGTCACACGGTCTTTGTTTCGAAGCTTTTACTTTGACAATCGCGAGCTCATTTTTTTGATTTTACATCACGTAGCGGAAGTAAGAGTAGTTTTATTCTCGAAAAATCGTAAAAAAAAAAAAACATCTGCAAAAGCATTAGAAAAGTCTTTTCACGACTAAGTCCATGGTCTTGAGGATTGAAATGATATTTTTCTCACCGTTCTATTGAACTTGAAATATTAATGTTAGAAGTTTCTATAAAGAAAAAAAGTGTTAAGATTTCGCGAATTTTTATCGTTCAATAAAATGATGAAGAAAAAGAAAAAACAAAACGTGCGAGTTTGTAAAATGATTTAGTTACACGTAATAGTTTTTTTAAATTTATTTCCTTTTGTACCTTTATATTATTATCAACAACAATGGGAATTGCTGTCGACGAAAAATGTAGCAAAGATATATCGAAGATTTACGTCGTTTGGAACTGGAAAAATACACTGAAAAGTATTCGACCATCTGAAATCATATGAAACAATTACGTGTAAACGTAATGTTCCTGTACAATATACGAAATTTTGTATAAGCATTTTTCGTATAGAAATAAAGAAAATATTCTCTGAAAATTTTTTAATGAAATCTGCTCTTACGATCGCATCGAGAAAGCTTATTGTTATTTCATCATCGTAACGATAACTACGAAAAAATTCTTGAAATTTAAATTCTAACGCGCAAGAAAATAATTTTGTAAATAATTTAAAATTTAAATTTTAAATTTCGTTAAGTAATATACGTTATTTGATATTAATTTAAGTGACAAAAATGTAATTTTTCTTTCACATTTGTTTTCTATTCGATAAATATTTAAAAAAAATATATATATATATATATCTTTTACATCTGCATGTGATGTTTGATGATAATAATTATTATAATAATTATTGTAATAATTAAATTAATTTTTAATTTAGTGTAATTACTAGACTGTGACGTCTGTGCAATTCGATATTTTTATAAAGGTAATTCAGTAAATGGAACCTAAATAGAAGATTTCATACGTTTCATGCGTATTTTTGCGAACTTTCAAATTTTTTTCAATAAAATGCACGAAAATCCCCAGTTTTATCATTTCCGACGTGTAACGTAACAGAGAAAACTGACAAAGGGAGAGAAGTTCGTTCAAAATCATTTTTATCATTTGAAAGAAAATTTTTTTGCTAAAAGTGAAATAATCGTTTCTCGGTTATTAAAAATGAGATTCGTGCAGTATCGATTTCGTAGACATCGCGTCGATAACGCGATTCTGTAAACGAAAGGGATTCCTCTTGGAACACGCCCTTCTTCCAAATAACAAAATTCTGTTATTCCGCGAGAATACGGAGAAATGTCAGAACTGGTCTGACATATCATACGTTCGTATCACTGTATTTCCATCGAATTACATTCCCATTTCCCTTTGCTTGTTATCTTTGCTAAAACACAGTTTCTCTTTCGTTCGCTGTGCTGTGATCGAGGTATCGAGAATTCTGAATAGACGCTGCAGGTTAGAAATAAATCTCAATCCATGCCGCGGTCAACTTTGATCATCAATATCAAAGTGTCCGCGATGTAACATGTGAAATATCGTACACGTGTATGTACACATACGTGTATGTACGACGAAAGAAACACGTTGCCCTCGTTTCGCTTTGAAACCTTTCCACGATAGCACACAGAAATAACTTGTATTGCTTATTATCTGGAAAATGAATTTCGACGAAATATTTTTTTTTCTTTTAATCGTGAACAGCACGATTCGATTGCAAAAAAAAAAAAAAAAAAGAAGTAACGTTCACCGATGGGAATAATTTTAGTAATTAATAATCAGGGAAGAGTTGTCAAGATTATTGTCTTAAGTAAATTTTTAGTAAAAAAAATTGCATCTCAGTTGGACAGACATTTCCATTGGAAATATTTGGAATTACGCGAATAATAAAATACACGCTTGTTAAGAGTAAATGTAAATTCTGAGATTTCAATTATCTCTTGGATTTGTCGCGTCTCGTTTGAATTGCATTGGCTGATACCGGCTAAATGAATATTATTACCGTGTTGCATTGCGAGATAAGCCATTTGAAATATGCACGGTTGGATTTCATTATCGTGAACTTTCATTTGAAACAACGGCTTAGGGAAATACGAAAGCTCGAAAATAATAAATAATAAAAGAAAAGGAACAGAAGATACTTAGAAATACGGTACAAATGAGATTACTCGTTTCGAGTTCTTCTTATTTTTGGTAAACTAACAGAATAAAACATAAAGGATAGTATGTCATTCCGTTAATAAAAGTAATTCTTCATTTCATTGAAATAATTGATATTCCTTGAATCAATTGTTTCAATTTAAATTGAAATTTTGATATAAAGATCCCATACCTCGAATCAATTATTTAATTTTAAAGTGAAATTCTAATATAAAGATCCCATACTATGAATCAATTTATTTCAATTTAAATTAAAATTCTAATATAAAGATCCCATACTATGAATCAATTTTATTTCAATATAAATTCAAATTTTAATATAAAGATCCTATACTTTGAATCAATTATTTAATTTTAAATTGAAATTCGAGTATAAAGATCCCATACCTTTAATCAATTTATTTCAATTTAAATTGAAATTCTAATATAAAGACCCCATACATTGAATCAATTATTTCAATTTAAATTGAAATTTTTACAAAGCTTTTGAAATACAAAGATCCCATACCTTGAATCAATTTATTTCAATTTAAATTGAACTTTTAATACAGAGATATTTAATACAGAGATATAAGATTACTGATAACTCCGCAATTTTAACTTTGCAATCTTTTCTTCTTTTTACTATTCACATTTTACTCGCGAGTTTTCTTACCCTTCAGTTTTTCGACGTGCAAAGACGAGTATTAAAATATACAGGTAGGATCTCATTCACGAAACATAAGATCTGCACAGTTTAAGAGAAGCGGAAGTAACAGTTTCCCTGTTCTAATCAAAAGAGTTTGAACTTCACGTTGATCACGAAGTGTGATTCAAAGAACCGCTGCAGCCGCTAGATATCGATTTTACGCTTATTGTGTTTTCTGTTCAAGCAGACAGTCTTGTCTCGAGGAGAAAGAAGAATAGATCGCGATTTTGTTAAATCGAATCCTTCTCGAGCTCGTGCCCAATTCATTTCAGACCCGGCCCCCTCACGACTGAATTTATCGGCTCTGTTTAAAATTGTTCCAACCACCACAGATCAAGAAAGAATTTTCATCTACAAATAATGCAATTGTCTCTGAAACTGTTCGTCGTTTAAAAAATAAGTGAGATTATCTTAAACGTCTCGTTTCTCTGTTTTATTTCCAGATAAATGTGTGTAGGAGATATGAATGTCGTCGCTGTTTCTTCAAGTGTAACTATATAATTTTCTTTCTTTACCTCAGCCGATGCAGCGATGTTTTCTGTAAAACAAATATTGAACCCATATCGAAGAAACTATTTAGTTTAGCAGATATAAGTTAGCTTTGACTTTTATAAAAGCCGACGATAGCTTCCGTCCAACTGAGGGGCGCAAATACAGTAGTCCTCAATTAAGCGTCCACAGCTTTTGCCCCCTCCCCCCATTTAAGAGTCTGTCACTACCCTCACCAATTCTTAGAATTGAGCTAACTCACTCTGTGCTATCATAACGCGCGACGTGTCAAAGGCCGCGTGGAACATGACACTTGCACAATACAAACCGAGTGATAGTTGATACTGACATTTCGGCACAAATATGGATAACATACGGTATAATGTTGCGTTGTACCAACAGCATAATGCACCATGTTATATAACATATAATATATCATATAATATAACACATATAATATATCATATGATATAACGTGTAATATAACATATAATATAATACACAATATAGCAAATAACACGACATATAATACAATGTATAATAAATAACACAACGTATAATATAAAATATAAAATAATATATAATATAACGTGCAATGTGACAAACAATACAACATATAATATTACATATAATATAACAAACAACATGACATGTAATATAACATATTAAGTATAATATTATAGTATAATATCATAATTATAGTATACTATAATATAACTCTACTATACTATAGTAGAGTTGTATTATAGTAGGGTTACACTGTAGTAGAGTTATAGTTACAGTATATTACAGTATAGTATATACAACACAGTATAGTATAGCATAGTGTAGCGTATTATAGTATAATTCATAACTATGCTGCATTAAGAGCATGTATTACAGAATATTTACACCAATTACATTAGGTTTTTGAATTGGTACTATTTTATAAATTAAATATCGATATCATGGCCGATGCCACGATAGACGAAAAGAGGAATTATGCCAGTAATTACGTATTTGACTTGATATTTGAAAAGATGAATGATACACGAGATATATAAGAGATATTCAACAGGTGTTTAAACACCCCTAAATATTTAACAAGCTGTATTTTATTTCGCGGTATCTCATTGAACTTATGTATTTATATTTTCACGAGTTCACGAAGAACAAACAATGTTAACAAAAGAATAAAATGAACAAACGAATAAAATTATTCATAAAACGTTATAATAACATTATTCGTATAATAATCGAACAGGTTAATATTAATGTATCTCACTCATAAACGACGCAAATGAAACATTATTTGTTTAATTAATTTCATTAACAAAGAAACAAACAGTGTGCACAGTTTCTCGAAATAATAATCTCTCCAGTTTTCGGCAGTTTTCCAATCAAATTGATTTTTATTCGTTGATTCTATTTGATAAAAGCTTTCCACTGGTCTCATTACAGTGTAGACAAAGAAGAGAATTGTGCGCCTTGCGAAACTATCGCATAAGAATATTTTTTTTCACTTTCAATTCCATTTCATTTACCTATCGGTAAGTCTATTTATAATAATTTGCTAGCATTTATTAAAAGTATTTCGTAAAAGATGGTTAAGCTCAATGAATATTTCATGAATGTGTTCGTTAAATGAATATTTATAATATATGTAGTCACTATTCTACTTGGATATGTGAACTTTGTTTTATAGCTTTGCATATTCCAGAATGTCTCAAAAAGTATCGTACTAAAATAAATAAACCATTAATACATATATAT
>WIUT01008106.1:0-11010 GCA_010645135.1 Tetragonula clypearis | reverse complement strand
TGTTAATATATGCAAATATATTGTTATACGATATTAACACTTTAACGACCGTGTACTAGCGGTGAATAGTTGGCCGATTAATAGGCTACCGGTCGGTAAAGTGTTAATTGTATTATTTTTGACGATTAACATATAATTTATAATTTTTCGGACGTATTCATCGACAATGATCGTATTTCTCGGATAATGATGATCTTGTCGACGGTTTTCATGGACGGTGGGTGGCTGACAGATATATTCGTCTTCGCGCGAATTTATCTCTCGCTTGTAAAACGTCGAGAATAAAATCGTTGCGGCGGACGTGTTTCGGTGATTTACGCGCAGCGCGCAGAGTGCAAATTTCAACCAAATTTCACAGGGGGGGGGGGTTGATCCAAAATCTCACCGAGCTTACCTTCGACAGAGATTTATAAGTTACTTATAAATGTTTTTCGCGTTTCGAAAAAAAAAACAAAACTCACAGACAGCAGAAGTCGACTCGAAGCGAGTACGCTTGGCCGAAAGATCCGAGTATCGCGAGCGCGGTCTCTAATATCCGTTCCCGGACGATCTCTCGGTGAATTGCAAACAGAGCTAATGAGGTTGCGCACACGCGGTTTCCTGAATTTTGCATACATATATATTCTACGGGGCTCAGAGCGTGCAGAAGTACATAACGTAGAAACAACGCAGGCACCCTCTCCCCCCTAATTTACAAAATTGTTCCGCGGTACGTGACACATAACTAACATTCCTTGGGCGTATGTCGCGTCAAATTATGCCACAAAGTCGTCCTGCAAAACCGAAGCAACGCCTACTAGAGTGTCTAGTTAGAATTTCAAGTGTCTCTGTATTCGTGAATAATCTGCACTGTGCGAACGTACCTTGGAGCAATATACTGTGCATGTTTGTAAAAATGGTGAACGTATTTGTATACTATACATACAGTATACATATGCTATACATATACTATATATATATATATATATATATACACTATACACATTTCTATGGTAAAAATAGTACAATAAATGTCAATTATAAGTCACGTATAGTAAATACTTACAATATAAATTACACAGTGTAAAAGTATGAAAAAATTATCTACACACTGTGCAATATGTAATATAAATTATTGTATATGCATTAAATATATACATACATCGCATATATATATAATTATACAATATATACAATGAATGTAATTATAAATTGTAATATAATGTATATGATCACATACAACAGTTATAATTATATACAATTATACGGTAAAAATAGTACAATAAATGTCAATTATAAGTCACGTATAGTAAATACTTACAATATAAATTACACAGTGTAAAAGTATGAAAAAATTATCTACACACTGTGCAATATGTAATATTAATTATTGTATATGCATTAAATATATACATACATCGCATATATATAATTATACAATATATACAATGAATGTAATTATAAATTATAATATAATGTATATGATCACATACAACAGTTATAATTATATAACTTTATGTATATAATCACATACACAGTTATAATTATATACAATTATATGGTAAAAATAGTACAATAAATGTCAATTATAAGTCACGTATAGTAAATACTTACAATATAAATTACACAGTGTGAAAGTATAAAGAAATTATCTACACACTGTGCAATATAAATGTAATATAAATTATTGTATATGCGTTAAATATATACATACTGCGCATATATGTAATTATATACAATGAATGTAGTTATAAATTATAATATAATGTATATAATCACGTACAACAGTTATAAGTATATACAACGAATATTGTATAAAGCACAGTTTATAGAATAAAGATTGTTGATATATTAATATATTGTATCGTAAAATATGTACACACGATAATTTACTAATTATTAATAGTGAAAGTGTCCGAAGAATTCTTCGAGCGAGAGCGTATTGTACGTGCAAAGTACAATTATTATTCCTAATCACACACACACACACACATACACGTATGCAATTTCCAATAAAAATAAAATCTTTTTTTTTTTCTAGAGAATGTTCACAGCATTGATGTCGCATTATAATATTATTAACATCAAGCGTGCAACAGCAGCATTGACAAGAGCAGACAAAATACGATTGAAATTCGTTTGAGTGGAAGAGGGTGGATGGGGGGGGGAGAGGCGAGGGAGAAATAGGTCACGAAGTTTGAAACTTTCCCATAAGGATGGAACACGGTTGCGGGTCCCCCCTAAGGATTAATTTGAGTGAATGTGTATGCTTGAGCGACAATATTACATAGGCATAATCTTTCAAATTTACGAAGTGACGGTACACGCTTGAAACTTCCTTCAGCGAGCTAATAATATCGCCGAGTAATTTCAACAGGAACGTTACGAACAAACGATATAACAAACGACATAAAATGACTCGGTGTTCATCAAAGGAAACCTAGAAAACTAGATTTTCATCTGAAAACGTCAACGCTCCGTGTGCCATTTATTTGACGATTTAACACCAACGTGCAAGTAATTGCACGTTATTCCAGACGAAGGATAAAAAAAAAAAGAAATGAGGAATAAATTCACTCCGTGGGGGGGGATAAATAGATTTATTCACCACTTGTTGAAATAAATGTCCAATCGGATGATTATTTATTCGAGCAAGAATCACTTTGTTACATTCGTGTCATTATATATTCGTGTCGTGCGCGACAGGGAAACGTTGAAAATATAAATGCGAATGTAATTCTTCGCACTGTTTGTTTCACACGATTCTCTTCACGTTGGCCTTCGCAATTATATTTTCTTTCGTTACGCGTGCAGGCAACTCTGCCGCATTAATTGGAGTAAACGAAATGACTTTAGAGAAATGACGAGATATAAACTGTTATACTTTCAATTTCAGCTCAGTTGAGGTCTCTTTTTTATAACGCGAAGGTCAGTTTTTTCTTCTTCTTTGCATTATCATCATTGGCTACAATACAAAATTTGTAACTTGTATAATTAATGTATAATTAATTTGATTTATCGAACTGTTATACCTTCAGTTTTAATGCAGTTAAGGTTTTTTTCTTTATAATACGAAGGTCAATTTTTTTTTCTTTGCATTATAATCATCGACTACGATACAAAATTTGTAATTTGTATAATTAATTTGATTTATTTGTATTAAATTTATTTATATTTAATTAATTTATAATTACAAGTACTGACGACTTCGTTTAAAAGAAAATTGCACATACACTTTTTTGATTTATTATAAAATGATAGCGCGCACAAGTACACGAGACTTGAAGAAAAAGAAGAACTTTTCGTATTTAAGAATCATGCACTCGATTCCATATATGTATATTCAAAATATGAATGTTATATCTTCAGTTTTAATGCAGTTAAGGTTTTTCTTTATAATACGAAGGTCAATTTTTTTTTCTTTGCATTATAATCATCGACTACGATACAAAATTTGTAATTTGTATAATTAATTTGATTTATTTGTATTAAATTTATTTATATTTAATTAATTTATAATTACAAGTACTGACGACTTCGTTTAAAAGAAAATTGCACATACACTTTTTTGATTTATTATAAAATGATAGCGCGCACAAGTACACGAGACTTGAAGAAAAAGAAGAACTTTTCGTATTTAAGAATCATGCACTCGATTCCATATACGTATATTAAAAATATGAACTGTTACACCTTCGGTTTTAATGCAGTTAAGGTTTTTTTTTTCATATAATATACGCATTGACTATTTTTGTGCTGCTCGGCATTAATGACTCGTTGTAAGAGAAAACTGAATATACAAGAGGAATTGCGTACACTCGGTATTAACGATTTTTGATTGAACACGCGCAGAACTGCACGCGCGCATCCGTACGAAAACACATCCGAATGCAGAATTTAAAGCAAAAATAACAAATTTATTTACAAATCATCGTTCGAAAAATGTTGCAATCGTCGTTCGAGCGAACACGTTGGAATAAATCATTACGAACGACGAACAACTATTATCCGGGTGAAATAATATTCGAACGGGAACGCACTGGGTGTAATTATCGTACGAAACGAGCGTCCAACTTTAATTTCAGAAACGAAACTCCAACAGCAGAGAGCGAGCGAGCGAGCGAGCGAGCGAGCGAGAGAGAGAGAGAGAGAGAGAGAGACACATACCGCGCGTTTCGGAGTTTCCTTACGAATAAGCCTAATCTACGAATCTCCTTATCGATAAGCCAAATTTCCGAAGTTTCAAGTGCTCAACTGGAACAAACATTCGCGGCGTAGTCTCTGCCGCGTAATTTCGAATGGAAGCGCTTGCCGAGGTATTTAACGGCGTTGCCTCGGTTAGTTTCGCTCTAGCACACACGCCCCGTCGCGTAGGAGTTCGCCGAGGGGAATCCCTCTCGGGACATTCGAAAATTTCATCTAGTTTATGGATTCCCGATTCCCCTTGAACGAGTTTCGCCGAACGAAATTCCGCGAAAATTTCCCGCTATTCCGCGCGGGACAAAAGTATTCGCACGGTCGAGAAATGAACGATCACCGATGCTTTGTGAAAAAATTGAAATTGAGCAGCAATACCGTTGGCTCGTCGTTTTCAAATCCACTTCGTCATTCTTGGAAAAAATTTTTTTTTCTTTTTGAAAGATGTTTTCATCAAATAGATAGAAAAGGCAGGAATACTTTCGTCGTCGAAAACTGCGAGAATTTAAACGTCGCCGATGTCACTGAAAAATTTGTTTCACGGTGAAAAAATCTGTAACCTTGAAGATCGAAGTGTTCCCTTGAATCATGCCGTGTCCCGCCACTCTATCGAACCTCGAGCGTCCGAGTCGAACGACAAACATTCAAGAAAAATCCTAACACTTTGTTATTCAATTCTAACTCCATCAAGGTCCAGTGAAATGTCGAAAAAATATTCAAGATCGTCGCAAAGAGGAGACTCCGATCTTCAAGACAGATTCACTCGCGAAGAAAATTTTTCATCTTCTTCAGAGGTATTTGAATTTTGACGATTTTCGAGGACGAAAGTATCCTAGTTTCTTGCTGCATAACGTAGAAATATGTTTGAGAAGAATTAACATACGGTTGTTAAAGTGGAGGCTTCGCGCTTCAAAACGACTTTCTTTTACCAAGTTATAACAATCTGAAGTGTAGACAATTTTTCGTCGAGTATATGCGGATATATTTTAGTTTAGAAGGCTAACTGGCGGCAGTTTCCCCCACTCTTCTGATCGCTGGCGTTACCCCCTCCACTGCATCGATCTCCCCACCATATTGAATTTTGCTTGGTGGGGGAATCAACCGACTGAAAGAGTGGGGCTCACTGAGAGAGTATGACGAGGAGATTTCAATGCAGTGGAGGGGGTAAGGTTTCGCAAGCTGCCAGTTAGGCTCTGTTTCAATCCGTCTCTCCTCGAGATCGACGAGATCAGTATATCCGAACGAATATTTATAATACAAGCGATTCGCGTGCGATCGAGGCGAGTTGACGTGCGAGTTTTCCAAGGAGAAACAATTTTACTGCGAAAAATCTGACCCGAATGGCTTGTTTTCCAATTAATTCACGCTGCAATCGGTTATTAATTATTGCTTATTAATTTTTATTAGAACTACTAATTATATAATAATTAATATCAATCAATTATCGCTCCTGCCAAGATACTATCCAAACAAATTGAAACGACGCGTTTGTTTCAAAACTACGTTGTTCTTTTGAAATATCTATATTCATCGCGAAATGTTTATTCTGGTTCGTGCGCTTACACGTACGTAACCGCTCTATTTTTCCGCGGAGATTTCCGAGGCGAGTTGAGATTGTCCGGGCGCGGAGGTGACAGAGGAGATTTATTCGATCGTTCGCGTGGAATTCCGGCAGGTCACGAGGACGGCGGGTTTCGATTGGTTCGGGCCGCTTCCTCGAGGAACATTGAATCCGCTTCCGGCCGTGGCCACCGCCGACGTTCAACGTCTCGGCGCTCGTTATCGCCCGTTCACGCGAGTATATACGAGCAATACGGGAGGAGATCGGCCGTCGTCGCCGAGCGGAATTACCCAAGAGGAAACGCGCGGCTCGACCTCGTAATTTCTGCGCCAACTTCCTCTTCTACAGAGTTTACCTGCTATTTCTCTCCGTCGCGTTCAACCGCGACAAGTGTTTTAAATTTTCACTCTCTCTCTCTCTCTCTCTCTCTTTCTTCCTCTATTTCTACGCTCGAGATTGTTCCACAAGAGCAAGATACTCTCTCACTCTCGTATTATATTTTCCGGGATTGGGCAAAAGATTGGTGCGACGATCGAAACGATTATCAAAAACTTTCCCCGAAAAAGAAAGATAAAGAGAGGAAGATAAAGAGAGAAAGAGGAAGAGAGGAAGAGAGGAAAAGAAGGAGAAAGATAAAGGGAGGAAGATAAAGAGAGAAAGAGGATGGAGAGGAAGAGGATGGAGAGGAAGAGGAAGAGAGGAAATTATTGCTACTATTATTCGAAATTTCGGGATTTTCAGACATGGAGGAAATTGTTATTTATATTAAAAATAAAAAAGAAAGATAAAGAGAGGAAGAGGAGGAGAATGATAAAGTGAGGAAGATAAAGAGAGAAAGAGGACGAGAGGAAGAGATAAAGAGGAGAAGAGAAAGATAAAAAAAGGAAGAGGAGGAGAGGAAGATAAAGAGAGGAAGATAATGAGAGGAAAAAGAGGAGAAAGATAAATTGATGAAGATAAAGAGAGAAAGAGGAGAAGAGGAAGATAAAGAGAGGAAGAGGAGGAGATGAAGAGATAAAGAGGAGGAGAAAGATAAAAAAAGGAAGAGGAGGAGAGGAAGATAATGAGAGGAAAAAGAGGAGAAAGATAAAGTGAGAAAGATAAAGAGAGAAAGAGGATGGAGAGGAAGAGGAAGAGATAAAGAGGAGAAGAGAAAGATAAAAAGAGTAAGAGGAGGAGAGGAAGATAATGAGAGGAAAAAGAGGAGAAAGATAAAGTGAGAAAGAGGATGGAGAGGAAGAGGAAGAGAGGAAATTATTGTTACTATTATTCCATATTTCGGAATTTTCAGACATGGAGGAAATTGTTATTTATAATAAAAATAAAAAAGAAAGTTAAAGAGAGGAAGAGGAGGAGAAGGATAAAGAGAGGAAGAAAAGGAGAAAGATAAAGTGGGGAAGATAAAGAGAGAAAGAGGACGAGAGGAAGATAAAGAGAGGAAGAGGAAGAGGAAGAGAGAGAGGAACAGAGGGAGAGGAAGAGGAAGAGAGGAAATTATTGTTACTATTACTCGATATTTCGGAATTTTCAGACATGGAGGAAATTGTTATTTATAATAAAAATAAAAGAGAAAGTAAAGAGAGGAAGAGGAGGAGAAAGATAAAGTGAAGAAGATAAAGAGAGAAAGAGGAGGAGAGGAAGAGCAAGATAAAAAGAGGAAAAGAAGGAGAGAAAGATAAAGAGAAGAAGAGGAGGAGAGGAAGATACTAAGAGGAAGAAGAGGAGAAAGATAAAGTGAGGAAGATAAAGAGAGAAAGAGAATGGAGAGGAAGGGAAAGAGAGGAAATTATTGTTACTATTACATGTTTCAATTAAAAAAAATGAAGACACTGAACTCTCTGACAATAATATATAATAAATAATATAACGCCTCCTGAAAATATATTTCTCCATTTTACGTAGAACAGTCTGAAAGGCTAAAATATTCTACAAAATTCGACAGAACATGGAACAAGTCGAGCAACTCGCGTCGAACCACGAGCAAAAATTTGAAGTGAAAATTTTCTTGAACGCAAGCGTCGATCTTGGTGAATCACCAAGTAAGAAATCTAGCATTTCTCTTCCTCACCGCGGAGAAACGAACGGCGGCGAGAGAGAAATTTCGCGACTGTTCAAATTAAAAAAAAAAAAAAAAACCCGAAGCATACGGTTTGAACCGGTAAAGCCCAGATACGTAAAACACCGTAAAGCGTGGATGCGGCGTATAAATTTTCCATCAGAATTTACCGAGGGCACGGGTGCTTTCAGCGAGGCGAGTCAGTCGTAACGAACGATCTTCCGTTTCCTTTCTCTTTTCCTTTTTTCCTTTCTTTTTTTTTTTTCTACGCGGTGAAATAAAGAACGAAGGTATTTTTTCGAGGCTTTATTTGTCCCCCATCGGAGTGCTCGGAGTTTCACCGTGGAAACAGGTCCATTATTCGCGGCTGGGACAAACAGCAGGCGAAGTATGCTGAAAGACCCGGTAAACGAGAGAGATCTCCTCGAGCGTGAGAGCGTTTATTGTGCCGGTGCCAACTGAAATTTTCATTTCCACAATGGGCAATGAGCCGTGCAAAGTGTCCCGCCAGTTGTCCATAATTGCGGCTCGCCGGTTAAAAATTAATCGCCTTAACAAACGAGCAATTAAAACTCCTTGAAGGGCGACTCGACGTCGGAGACGGGTCTCTGCGCGTGATTTATCTGCGTTTCTCTTCGCGTACGAGCCGATAACGACTTAATCGAAGCGGGTCAATGGTGAGAGGCGATTCGAGAAAACGCGATATCACGATGGTAGTTTCACTCGTTTCGACGGGTTTCAAACGGGTAAAGTTTCTCCGCGCGTTTTTTTATTTGTTCTTGGACTTTACGTCTGCGATCTGCAGGTTAGAATGGAAATGCAAGTTTGCATCACTCGTTCATTGAACGTAGGTGTATGTAGATTTTCGATGATGACGATTTCGGCAAAGTTTTTGGAAATACGTATTCCTTGGAGATTCTGATTTATCTATTTTTTGGAAATACGCATTCTGTGAAGTTTCTGATTTATATCTATTTTCTGGAAATACGCATTCTTTGGAGTTCCTGATTTACCTATTTTTTTTTGGAAATACCTATTCTTCGAAATTCCTGATTTTTTTATAGAAATTATGGTATTCAATCGAAGCAACGTTAATTAATCAATCTTGAGACTATTTCAGTCAACGATTAATTAGTCAGTGTTGGTACTAATCAAGCCAATGGTTAATGAAGTCGATCTTGAAGTTATCTCAGTCAATGATGAATTAATCAATCACGAATACGACTAGTAACTCTGATTAATCACGGCGACTGATTATCGATAACTTAATCATAACTTGATAAAATTAATAACTCTGAATAATCATTGATCATTGATTAATTCATCAAACTCGAGATTATTTCAGTCAATGATTATTCAGTGGGTTTTGAAATTTAATTTATTAGTTCTTCTCCTTTTTGTTTCAATTATCAGTCAATCAATCTTAAAGTTACTTTACTTTGATCAATCAATAATTAATTCCATTAATTTACTTTGCAGGCCTGTCTCATACGTTTATCTTCGAGTCGAATGTTGCAATCCAAATAGCGACTGAAAATAATTTAATATTTCGCGTGATTCGCTGCATTTCGTTCCTTTCGGTATTCATAATTTATAATTTATTGTACACATTTGATATGATTTAATTTCGTTATTCAAAGTCGCGATGAAATACAACAAAAAAAAAAAAAAAAAAAAAGAAAAAAGAAAAAAGAAAAGAACTGACCTACATTTAGATCTTAGGTTTAGAAAAACCGCGGATGAAATAGATATTCCACTTATCCGAATGAATGGAATAGAAAGATAAAAGACACGACGGCGCGGAAATGAAAGATCTTCGATCTGAATTACTTCCGGAATCGATCACGGAAAGATCTGTCGAAATATTCCCGACAAATATCCGCTTTGTACGACATATTTCTTTTTCTCTTTTTCTTTTCTTTTCTTTTCTTTTCATGGAAACATTCGATCTCTTTTCACCACCGTGAAACGTCCAAAGATATTGACGTGTACATATTTTACAATTCTGCCGTAAATCCAACAGTACAGTGATATTTTTGGCACAGACGTGCCGAAAGTTACAAGGTTTTTGAACAGCCTGACGAGTCTATATTACTCTGTATAAAATACATATGAAGAAATACTTTAAATTTGTATAGATATGTACTTTATATGAATTTATATAAATTAATATAAAAATATATTTTACACAACGTATGTATAAAGCTACACTTTAAATTTGCACTTAAATTTACATTACTTTAAACTTGTCGTTAATATATGTAAACGAATGTTCAATTCGTGACTTGTTGAGGATATAGAAATTAATATGATCTTGAATGAATTGATCAATCGATTTAAGAACCAACTGTGGCTCTTCATATGGCAATGCGTACCGATAGAGGCGTGCCTGACCACAGACGGACCTACTTCACTTGCGCTCTTGTTCACACTCGTTCCTAAACTCTTTCAATTTCCACCACGAAGAGAAAAATTGTTCTAGTTTCTAGTCCTTGCTGAGCTGATTATAAAAATGAAACTAAAGAGTAAGCAATAAAATTCGTAAGGAAAATTTCCTATTTTACAATTCTCGAGTGCCTGAAGTATTATTCACGTTAAACTCTTTCCACTTGACTGTTCATTCTGAGAGAGGACATCTCTTCTCGTAATTTGCTGATGATTATATAACGAACGTATACATTTGGTGTTGTATGATGCGATGCATAATAGTACGTAACAGACAGGCCTAGAGTGAAATCTGTGGCAACGACGCAACAAGGACGAAAGAATTTTAGAAGAAGAAATTTTTGAAGACTCAGTGCTCGGTCAATTGATGATACTCAGTAATTCACATAAACTAGACTTCTTGCTGCATCTTACGAAAGTTTGAAAAAATGGAGGATGTTATTTTTCCAGAGATTGAAAACTATGTATGATTAACTCTTGTTATAGAAGCAAGCTTGCAATGAATGTTGAAATTCAAACGATAGAAAATTAACAAACTATTTTTCCAGAGATTGGAAACTATATATGATTAACTCTTGCTCTAGCAAGCTTGCAATGGACGTTGAAATTCAAACGATAGAAAATTAACAAACTATTTTTCCAGAGATTGGAAACTATATATGATTAACTCTTGCTCTAGCAAGCTTGCAATGGACGTTGAAATTCAAACGATAGAAAATTAACAAACTATTTTTCCAGAGATTGGAAACTATATATGATTAACTCTTGCTCT
>WIUT01008105.1:0-11015 GCA_010645135.1 Tetragonula clypearis | reverse complement strand
ATATATTAATATACGATATTACCGGTTCGGTAAAGTGTTAAAATATATAAATATATTATTACATGATATCGACACTTTACCGATAGCGGTAAATAGGAGCCGATTAATAGGCTACTGGTCGGTAAAGTGTTAACATATTGTGCTTTGGTTTACTTTTCATCGGTTTTTTTTCTCCCTTAAATCAAAATTGAATGAACGACCTTCGCCATTGCTCACCGAAAACTAGGCAATTCTTCTTTGAAAACACATGTCTTGCTCGTCATGGTGTTACGAGCTTCGTCCTGCGCCATATTTTTGTTTCGGTTAGTTAAACTATATTTAGTATTTAACGAATAATCGTAGAAAGAGAAGATCATTCCTTCTCGCAGGAATCAACATTATTCCCTCCCCCGCGAAAACGTTTGAGTAATTGAGCATCCGGCGGATTTGCGGGGCAAAGAAGACGGATCGTGGTAAAACAGCGTGAAAAATTGCCGAGAGCGCAAGTGGCGGCCCCCGCAGCGGTAGTCAATGCAAAGAGATCGATACAAATCTGTATCATTAATATTCCACGGCGACGCCAATGGAATCGTTATTCTTGGCCCGTGCACGCGACCTGATTTATCAGCAGACGTGTCGTTTTCCTTTGACGGTTTCATTGCGGCCGATCGCCGTCGTGACGACGTTCCACCCGATTTGCCAAACCCTGATTTATTCGGCCAAATCCGTCGGAACTGAAACGACGCTTCGACGTTTAATCCGCCGAGCAGCCGTTTCTCCTCGGTCGGTCTCTTTCTGCCTTGAAAAATTTACGAGCTCGTATTTACCTATCCCGTTACGTATTTATTTCATTCGTTCGTTCGTTCAAATGAAAGAGACACGATCCCGGTTAAGTGAATGAACTGAAAAGACAGAGGGGGGGGGGACGTGATTTTTATTTCGTTTCGAAACAGATATGTCTCGATCGACGCACACCAGAGGTGCGAGATCACAAAGTGCAGCACTTGAAATTCGCAGGTCGTTGGATGGCCCTTTTTCGGGAAAAATGTGCCTTTTGTGTGTAATAGTAGCAAAAAAAAAAAAAAAAAAAAAAAAAAAGAAAAAAAAAGGAAAGAAAAGCTGAATCAACGTCTGTCGTCGATCGTTACGTAGTCGGATCGAGTAACGAGAGTTTCGAAATGGAACTGTACCGAATTTCAAATGCCAAAATCGACAAACTAAAGAAAATTGTCTCTTTAGAGACTCGGTGATTGTTTCCTTCGTTTCGAGAAGAATTGTAGAAAGAAAAGAATAAACAAAAAAAGTTGTCGTTTTTTTCATTTATTTCATCTTATGTAAGTATTGACCGATGTTTTCTCGTATTGATTACCTTCTCGTTGAATAAACTTACCGAATAAGAGGGGGAAATTTAAACGTTTTTTTTAAATGATTTTTCTCTAAAAACGAGAGCAAATCCCTAAAGGACTTATTTTCCTCCGGTTTACTGGTCCTCGAAGTTCCGACATTTCGATAAAACCCAGAAATTAATCATAACTTGATCGTAGAGTTAGCAGAAAAATTTCAAGTTTCGAGTTTACAAATACATTGCAAAACAGGTATGAAAAAAGAAAAAAAAGAAGAAAAATTGACACACTTTAAAACGACATCATGCCGGCGCTAATAAGTTTAATTGTTCCTGTTAAAGATTTCATTTCAGATAGAGGAAACGAAATTGTGAAAACATTGTCGAAACAAGTGTTTTTTTTTAACATAGAGAATCGAGACAACGAGTGATACACACACACACACACACACACACAAATAAGGAAAGAGGTTAATTAAACGAAATTTCACAGTTTACATTGAAAGTTGCACGACATAACAAGGAAGATTTCATCAAGCTTTCCCCATTCAGTTCTGATCTTCGTGATTAGGTGAAAAAACTCTTAGAGAGTGTGTACGTGTCGAGAAACGAAACAACACTCGTATGTATATACAGTGGGTCAAAAAAGTTTTGAAAATTACTAAAAGTATTACTAGAAATAAATATCTCGTAAATATACGTAGTCCTGAAAGCAAATGATGTATTAGCAAAATCCGTTTCCATAAAATGTAAAACGGAAGGAACACGTGTAGTAGCAATTTGTAATAATGTACAAATTGTGTACTTTGTACAACGTTAATACAATATTTGCACAGTAACAGTACAAAAATAATAATATAAAAATAAGTATTGATAAAACTTATCAACTTGGCAAAGCGATAATATTTTATTAAGTGTTTGCGTGTGAAATGCAATTGCTAGCAATATAGAAATCTATAACAACGAGTTATACCATAACAGTACAAAAATAATATAGAAATTGTACGATAATAATAGAAAAATAATATAGAAATTAATACGATAATGATATAGATAATGATACAAAAATTAATATAATAATAATATAAAAATAATATAGAAACTAATACAGATAATAATAGAAAAATAATATGAAATTAATATGATAGTAGAAAAATAATATAGAAATTAATACGGTAGATAATAATACAAAAATTAATATAATAATAATATAAAAATAATATAGAAATTAATACGATAATAATACAAAAATAATATAGAAATTCGAGACACAAGAGTGAAGAGAGTCATCGACGAACTTGTAGCAAGCAACTTTCAGTGCTTGATCCTCGTTTAATGGCGGAATGTTACTAGAAGAAAATCTCCTTTGATAAGTGATATTTTTTGAAACAGGACGAAACATCCTTTCACGCGTTATCGAATGATATCGCGGCCAGCATTACGAAAGGATCTCTCGTCTTCGAATCATTAAAATGATATTTTACGCCGCAAGAAATGAAATCCATCGTGTACGTGAATATAACCTCTGGAATTTTCATTTTTACCCTTTTTCTCTTTAAATCTTCATCATCATTGGACAAGTCGTTATCGGAAATCGCTACCGCGCGCGTCACTTTCGTAACGGTAGCTTTGCACTACATATTTATACGGAGACAGACGAGTTGCCGATGTATCATTTGCAAGAGAACTACTTTTCTTTTCTTTTTTTTCTTTTCTTTTCTTCTTTTGATCAATCGTGCGTCGTTTATTAGACACGCGACGTGATCGATAAGTATCGATTGACACTGTCACCGACACGCGTTTCTTCCTGGAAGACACGCGATATAACGATATATATCGCGTTCTCGCTTTCCCTGTTTTTTTTTTTGTTTTTTTTTCAGCGAAAAATGCTGAAAAATGATTTGCGTGAAACGTTTCGTTTTAACGAGACCCGGCGACCCTTTCTCTTTCGAGGGTTGCAGCAACTATGACGAACAGCCGGCGCCCGGAAAATGCAACAATCGATCTCGAATCGTGTGCTTTATGCAACATAAATATTGACACGCAGCTCGCTGGAGAGATTGGACTGTTTTTGAGAGAGATTAAATCTCCGCGGTTAGGAGAGGAGACTTGTTATCTGAAATGTGCCAAGTGAACACAGGCCGCGGGAAAAACGGTCCGGTTTTGTTGGAATCTCGTGCAACGCGGGATGTGCAGATTTATGTAAAACAACACGTCCATGCGCGCGGTTTGATGGTGAAAGTAATCCAGCGCTTAACTTGATTTATTTTCCGTTGAGAAGAAACTAAAAATAGAAAGGGAACGCTAAAATTCGTGCAGAAATCCGAGCAGTCGGTAATTTTTCGAAATTTCTTTTATATTTGCATTGAAAATTCATCGGTTGTGAAAATGACGGAAAATATTGCGTAGCAATGGAACCTGGGCTCGTTTCGAAGCTCGAAGCTTCGTCTACTTTCAAAATGTGTCGCCTGTCTTTTTTTTTCGTGGCGTGAAAAAAATATTGAAAAATTTTCTCCATGACTGAAGATTGAAACTTTTGCTCTGCAACGATCTCCGAGAAAAAAAAAAAAAAACACTTGGCGCATAATTTTTGTTTCCGGTAATTTCTTTATTAAACGTTGAACTTGACTTCTTGAATTTTCATCTCGTCTGTGTCTAATATTCAACGAAATGGCGAAATCGAGGGAAAAGAAAAAAATCCTACATTCTGCAGATTCATTGCAAAGCAGAGAAAAATATTTCTTAATGAAAAAAAAAAAAAAAAATTATTTCCACTCTGTGACAGTCTATTGCAAAGTGTCTTCATTTTGCCATATAAATACGTCTTAGAAATAAAATGAACAACATCCTCTCGCGAAATCACAACGATCCAAAATTCCATCGACGAGAAATACTGTACGGGCGAAATTGAAAAATCAAAATCGCGGCTTCGGCAAACCGGCGACGGTGAGGGAACCTCGTCGACAGAATGATTTCGTAAAATCGTTAATAACGTATAAATCACGATATTTGAAGTGACGGCCGAGCACGGCCGAGGAGGGGAAAATAAACCGTTCCGAGAGCGGGATTAGGGGCGCGGGAGTAATAAAGTGACAATAAATTATACCGTGTACAAATTTGGCCGGCCGCGTCAGTTGGACGGCATTATTGCACATTCATTCGCGAAAGCCGATTTGTCCCGGCAAAACGTTGATACGCTTAACTCAACAAAATCCTAAATTCACGATCGTAAATACCACCGATGATATCTGGATCGCCCGTGGTGTTCATTCCACGGCCAATCGGCTATCCCGGCAAGAATTCGGCATAGCCTCTCTCCGATTTTAGCCATCGGAGCCAGTCTTTCGTGTTCCGATATTCCGTTCGAATTCTTCCGTCAATTCGAACAATTCCACTTGGTTTTCCTATTTCTATTGCATTTGGCAGCAGTCATTGTCGAAGATCTCGCGCTGTGGTTTTAGGAAAAAATAAAGAAAAAGTATAAGGAACAAAAAAAGGAAACATAATATATAAAATATAAGGAAAGTAAAAGAATAAGGAGGGAAAAAAGGAAAAGGAGTTATTCCATCCACGGGTAGGAGTTCATGCTCGACGATTGGAAATGAATTTTCCCAGTTGCGGGTGAAGTTTTAATTTCGTTCGTGGTGATTTGAATATGACTGCGTCTTCCTTTCGAAATCTTTTTCCTCCCTCTTTGCGAATAATCCGCAAGGATTCGTAAGAAAGAATCGAACGCGAGCAATTGGATACGACACGCAGCGTTTCTAACTGTAGTTGACAAGATTTTGATCTCGATTTCCATCTCGATCTCAGATTACACGCGAAACATCATATGCAAATATGACATATGATATCGTTTCCATTTACATTCGCATTTTCATTCGATTCGTGGTTGTATCTGCTGTTTGTCTTGTCTCATTTCACTTTGTTCTTTGTTTGTTTTTCCTCGATGGGCTTCTCTCGTCAAATAAGTACAAATAAATTTAAATAAACCGCCCCGAAGTCTTCGAAATCGTGAGGCACGATCTGACGAAACGTGTATCAAATAAATTGCATTAAATGAATACGAAAATGATCGAATAATTATAAAAGAGAGCGATAAAATCTTTGAAATTATGAAAAACCTAACCTAAAAAAAAAAAGAACACGAAATTATGAAACCTAACCTATAAAAGGAACATTTATAAATTAAAGCATGATTCGCTTTTCTCTTATTTAAATAAATAAATAAATTCGAACGATTGCCCCTAATTACAAAATCTTTGAAATCGCGAGGCTCGATAATAACGAACGATTTTTAAAATGAAGGCAAGTTTCTGCCAAACAGCATTTCATCGTGTCACAAGCGTTTATCCACACGCGTTCTCATCTTACTTTATCCTCGTCGCTCGCCAGCGATAAAATAATAAAATTCGGGGAACTCGAATCCGAAACTCTCTCGAAAACAGCGAGCTTCCGAAAAACTTGAAGCGTTGATACCGTTTACGCGACGATAATAATTAAGGGAAGAACTGAACTATTTTTGCTACGGTGTTCAAGACACGCTCTGCTATCGACGCTAACTTTTATGATAAATATGAATGAACAAACGAATGAATGTCAGCTGTAAAAATTCGGAACGAAGGTTTCGAAATTAACTTCGAGATTCTCGTAATACAGGAGTCCCCGAAACCTTGCGAAAATTACGAAACTCGAAACTCTTGAAACTTGAAACGCTGATTTTGTTTTCCACGCGAGTGGAATTCCCTGCCTCGAGAACTGGATTCTCACGTCGAATTTTTATTAACAGGATTATCAAACAAATTGAACAATACGATTAAATAAGAACGACACGCAAAAATAATTCATATTCTTGCTTATGAAACGCTAACGTCCGAACTACTTCTATTTTTAATCGAACTATAGTGCCAGAATGTCTTTCAATGTTGTAATGACGCTGCGATAGAGTTCTTTAGATTTGAGCATTCAGAATTATTGTCGCTCGTCTTTCATATTCTCAAACCTCTTCACGCGCTTGATCACACATGCGGACAGTTGACATACGTCTTTTAAATAAATAATTATTCCTTGAAATTCTGAAATGTGAACTTAATTTTTCTTTATTTACCAGAAATAATAACGGCATTAAGTTGAGTTTCTTCGTTGATAATTGTAGTTAAAAATTCGTCCCTGAAAACGTTGAAAGTAGAAATCGAACATCGAGCGAAACATCTCGAACCTTTGAGACACGTACACGAGGCAAATCGGTGCTTCGCAATTTATGCTGAAGACGATACGTTATTTCATTTCGTGATACTTTATTTTACGCTCTCCTTCGTTTCGAGTTTCAAATTACCAAGAAACGAGCATGACAAAGTTCCGTGTTGAGCGAAACTCGAGATTTCCTTGGGTTTCGAGACACTTCGAATAAAATCTCTGATAAAATTCAGTGTACATGAATTTCTATGACGTCAGAAGAAACGTAACCTAAACGGAATCGAATCTAACTTAATTCGTTGAATTCCGCGGGAGAGGACGGGATTCTTCAAAATTCGACAGGAATTCGAAGTCGTCGGGGACGTTTTCTCGATTACGTTTCCCTGAAACGTGTGGACGACAAACACACACGAAGCGCGAAAGCTGCGTGAAATTTAATTTTCGATCTAGGGCACGGACCTCCCTTATCGTTTATCGTCGTTTCAACAGAGAACTTGCGCCGTTGCTCGAAACTTGAAATTGAAAAAGTTCGTCGGCCTCGGAATTCGCATTATTTTGATAACGCGTGCCCCTCCCCCCTCCCCGACCCCCATGAATCGCGCGAATTCTCAGTCGCGTTATTTCTTGCCGACATCATCGGCTAAACTGTGCGTGTTAGTTGCATTGTGATCGCGAGAAATAATTCGATCCGATGTACAGGGTGTCCCGATTCAGTTTAATTTTCTTTCACAAAATCCTTTTGAGACACCCGGTATAGCTAGAATCTCATAATTATATTCAATATAGAATCTTATTATTATTAATAAGAATTGATAATTTTTCTATTGTACATAGATTAACATGTTCTTGTAGAGAATATCGATTTTTATCGAAATAACGTTAATGTAAATGTTACTTATTAGTACACAGTATTATATTATTATATAATTCATATCATCAAGTATTAATAAATACAGTGTTATACAATTTGTATAACAAATTATTATTATTTAATATTATGTACTACTATTTACATATATGCAACGAAATCTTTTGTTTTTATGTTAACTTTGACATCGTTAAACAATTGCTTGTCGAAATAATAATACCTTGAAATTGAAATTTATCCCTTTGTTCTGCAAGTGCAAGTCTTCAACTCTGCGACACTTTCTCTTGACGAATTGTGGTTTTATCGCACTGTTGTTTAAAAATTGTAAGACACACTTCAGAAACGGAATTATCAATCGCAGTCTAAAGGGGAAGTAAATCTAAAATCGGCTTGGCAAGGAACGCCATAGATTTCAACGTTGAGCATGACAGCGTCGAGGTATGATAAAATTCATCGCCAGCAACGAACAAACGCGACGACGACGCGGATGGAAACTTCCCTTTCTATATTCCATCGGATTCAAACACGATCCTTAAGATCCACTCGCAGCCGTCCTCCCTCCACCTCCCTCATCATATTTCTTTTTTCTCTCTTTCTTTGCCTCTTTGCCTCTTCTTTTTTCTCACTTTTTCTTTCTAGCTTCTCTCTCTCTCTCTCTCTCTCTCTCTCTCTCTGTCTTTCTGTCTTTTTTTTTATACGATCATATAAAGCGAGCTTGCTACTCGCGAGATTCAGAAGAGGATCTCTCCACTTCGCCGCGACCGAAGATTTGCAGCTATCCGGCAGAATTCCTCCTTCTCTTCTTCGTCGTTTTTCCTTTTTCTCTCTTCTTCTTTTTTTTCCTTTCTTTTTCTTTCGTTTCCTCCCTTTTCGTTTTTCTTTTCACCTACGCGCGTCGACTGCCTCGCAGCTCTCGTTAGCTCTCAGCTCTTTCTTCCTCACGGACTTAATCGCCACGTGATTCTTTGCGACACAAGCCGAAAGAAAGAGAGAGAGAGAGAGAGAGAGGTCGATTCAATCCTATTAGCCGGCCGGGCCATTCAGGTTTTCTTTTCCACTTCGAATCCATCGAAGCCGTCGAAAGTCCGACAATTTTCTGAATTTCCGTCGGTTTTCGACACGCGTGACCGGCGATGAAAAATAAATAAAAAAAAAAAAAAAAAAAAACAGAAATCCACCGACTTCTCTCGACGCGAAGTCACTCTTCGTTCTCTCTCTCTCTCTCTCTCTCTCTCTCTCTCAATAGGTCGCGAAGAAACAGATAAAACTTCAGGTTCCCTCGGGTCTCGGGAAATTAAAGAAGAGATCGCCCCGATGGAGAGAACTTCAGCGATGAGAGAGGTTCTCTATTGTTGGCCATCTCTAATTTGCCGCGCCGACAATCGGGATCCAGCCGGCAACTTTCAATTTCTGGCCCGTTGCTGCTTGAAACAAAGAAGCTGAAGTGGATTCTACAGGATGCTGGGACTCCGCAGCTCGAAGTCTATTCTCATTGTTCTTACGGCAACTTGCTACCTGTATCTCAGTTTGCCAGTTTTTTCAACCGGAGAACGAAGATCTCTCTCTCTCTCTCTCTCTTTCTCTCTCTTTGAGTCTCGCTCGACAATGAGAACGAATTTCTCCGCCAGAATTTTCACACGTAATCAGCTCTCTGTCTGAATTACCCGCGACGTTTAATCACTTTCGATTAAAAGTCAGTCGAGGAAAATTTGGAAGAAAGGTGCGAAAATGTAGAAAGTATCAAGCTGTTAAATGTCTGCGACGTTTCGTTACTTGACACGCGTCACGGCTGTCGAGAATTATTAATTTTTCGTGTTTCACGGTTATTGCCAGATTATCTACTTCCGTCGAACATCAAAAAACAAGGTCTGTTCAGCTCCTTGTGAACTGGATTGTCGCGCTGATTTGACTTGATTACTGGTCGAAGGACCATCCATTGGTTTTGGGAAATGACTGAATGATTCGATTTGATCTTTGGTAATTATAGGAGCACGATTGCTCTCCAATGATGATCTGGTCCTTGGAGGTGGCAATTAATTCTGTCTGAATAAACAAAGCTAAGGACGAGCAGTGGTTGCAACTAATTCTGCTTAGCTGACTGAGTAATCTACAATTGACTTTGATTACGACTGATTCTGAGTCGCTCTGAATCGCTTTGAATCAATCTGAGTCGCTCTGCATCACTTCAAATCGCTCTGAATCACTCTGAAGTGCTTCGAATCGCCCTAAGTTGCTGTGAGCTGCCCTGAGTCGCTCTAAATCAATCCGAGTCACTCTGAATCGTTCTTAATTTCTTTCGATTGATTTCAGTTACTCTGACTCGCTTTCAATCACTCTGGATCACGCTCTTAATCACTCTGGGTCACTATGAGTCACTTTGAATCTCTCTGGATCAATTTAAGTCGCTTTGAGTCCTTACGAATTTACTCTGAAGAACCTTGAATCTCTCTAGATCGAAGTGAGCTGTGCTGAATCGCTCTGAGTCGCTTTGAACTATTCTGAGTCACTCTGGATCGCTCTGAATCACTTTGAAGTGTTCTGAATCGCTCTAAATAGCTGTGAGCTACTCTGAATCGCTATGAATAAATCCGAGTCACTCTGAATCGCTCTTAATCCCTCTGGATTGATTTGAGTTACTCTGACTCGCTCTCAATCACTCTAGAGTGCTCTGGATCACGATCTTAATCACTCTGGGTCACTATGAGTCACTTCGAATCTCTCTGGATCAATTTAAGTCGCTTTGAGCCCTTCTGAATTTACTCTGAAGAACTTCGAATCGCTCTGAGTCGCTTTGAACTACTCCGATTCATTCTGAATCGCTTTGAGTCGCTCTGAATCATTTTGAGTGGTTCTGAACCACTCTGACACACTTTGAATCGCTCTACATTAGTTTGAGTCGCTCTGAATTACTCTGAATTATTCTGGACTATTCTATGTCGGGAAGCTTTCTTTCCTTCCAAAAAACTTTGAATAAGACTTGATCCAGTCACAAAACAGGTGACATATTCGGACTAATCAGGAGATATTTTTGTGAATTTCTCATTCCACGAGACTAACTCACGAGATTAATTGATTAACATCATTAACAGGATGTGACTCCATTGTTCACGGTCGTTTCTTGCCACTCATCGTAACGTCGTTCGACAACGTGGCAAGCCACGTCACCGAAAGAAGATCGCTCGTTCAAATTCTCGTTAGGCGGATTAGCTGGTAACGAAATTAAAGCGGCGATTATTTCACGAAAGCGCCAAGGTAGCAACGAGCATGGAATCTTCAATCATATCATCGCGTCCACGCTTTGAACCGCGTCCCGCTCGCTCGCTCGCTCGCTCGCTCGGATGATTAATCCCGCGTCGAAATTCGTTCTGCAATCGTCTGGAGATTCGCGCGACTAATTAACACGGCTGATTGAATTTATGCACGTTGCAGAAGCTGACGGCCGGGGGTTAAATTAAAAGTTCCACGCGCGATAAATAGTCGCGCGAGTCGTCGACAATTAAAAGTTAGAAACACGCGGGCGTGTTACGAGCGAGATTTCGGTCGCTTGAGAGCGCGTGAGCAACGACGAATATTTTTCGGGAAATAACTCGGCGCTCCTCGCGTCCAGGGGAGGGAAAATTGCAACGTATC
>WIUT01008104.1:0-11016 GCA_010645135.1 Tetragonula clypearis | reverse complement strand
ATATAGAGATATATATATATATAGATATATATATATATATATATGTTGTAGATTTCTAAAACTCTAAATTTCTCAGAAATGCACGCACATCCGCAGTCTATTAATTAGTATTGCTCGTAGTATATCATTATAGCTCAAAGAAAAATATACAACTAAACTTCTTTGTCATATTTGTGTGCCATTGGTAGAAGATTATTTAACCATATTTATTTTCCCTTCTTCGCAAGGAAGATTCGTGTTTTATTGCCGACGTGATCCAGAATATTTAATCGAGCAACGCTTTAGCAGCAGCCTCGTTTAAATGCGGTTCGTTCGTTAACTCAATTATCAGCCAATCTCTCGTGGCTCTCCCTGAATTTCTCGCTCAATTTCCTCTCTCGTGTTCCTGCAAACTTCTCAAATATTCCGGTCCAGTAACTTGACAATTTAAACGTCCAGCAACCATCAAAAATTTTTACGTGATCAATCATTCTTTTTCTTTCGTCTTTCTCTTATATTCATTCTTTTCTTTTTTTTTCTTTTTCTTTTTTTTTTTTTTTAACTCAAACATGTGCTTTGAAAGCAGATATAGGTACTTGTAAAGGGAGAAAAAGAAAAAAGAGAGACAAGTGAAATATTGATTACTAGAGTATCTTCAAATTTCGAATAACAAAAGAAATTGTGCGTACAAATGCCCAAATGATTTTTCACTTCGAGGGAGGGGGTAGCGTAACTCATGAAAAATTTGAAAAATTTGAAAAATGGCTAGCAATCGACCAGTCTGTTAAACGTAACCTTTCTACGAACGAAATTTTGCTTCACTTTACGCCGATGTCGCAAGGTGGATTGCGCGGAATCGAAAAATATAAAAATGTGTTTATTATCATTACCATTTTCGACGGAGCGAAAATTACTGAAATTGCTAAATATCGATAAGATTTACAATGCGGAATGTTCTCCTCCAGTAATAAGTGCGGGTGAAATTTCGCGATGTAATTCCTGAAATCTCCTCCAGGTAACCGTTACCGGGGCCATTTCTTTTTTTTTTTTTTTTTTTTTGGCAATAGGGCCGCTGCTCTGTAATCAGATACTCAGCTCGTCCTGCACTCGTTATCGTCCGCGTACGGATATATTTTTCGCGAATATTATGCGGTCAGCTAGTTGCGTTTTTTATTCAACGAGACATTCGGGGAGAGCCGCGGGCCTTGTGTACTTTGCCAGTTTTTTCTTGTTTTTTGCCGCACGATCGAGGAAACAACCGCAGAGAAGATTACCATGGAGAGTATATGTGTCGGGTTAGTTACCATTTAATTAACGCACCTTTCCCTCTGATTGCTTTTGCCTCGCTGCCTGTAGCTTTATTATCCGTGTACTTGTACCTTTATTATTTGAATTATTATCAGGTTATCGTAATTACCGTGACATCTTGCGTTAATCGTAGTCAGATTTGTATCGTAACGTGCCGATCCGCCGGCATGGAATATATTTGCATATATGAAACACCGAGGACATCGTTATAAATCTGTACTGTTGAATTTTTCGACTTTCCACTTTTTTTTAATATTTATCAGTTTCATTTATCGTTTCATTATGTTTCATCGTGTTTGTTTATGATTTCGTAATATTTGCAATGGACACCATAATAATATTTTCAACATTCGTTTGAAATATTTGCGTCGGATATATAGGTTTTCTTTTGTTGCATTTGTCGCGAATAATTTGATCGACGCTGACAAATTTTATTGCCGCTTCGTTAACCTTTCGACTTGCGATTCGTTGTCTTTAATTAAGTGTATAATCGTTGATTATTATTTTACGACTGACTTAATTCTTTACGATGGGCGTATATCGTAGTAAGAAAATTGGGTTACTATTGAAAGATAATAAAATCGTAGGTAGTTGTCGAAGATTATAGAACAGTATTTTTCAAAAGATATCGTGCGTTTAGCTGTTCGTTTCACCGGACGACAACGAAAGTTTCGATATCGCCGGTCCGAAAGAAATTTCATTAAAATCACCGCTGAGAATCTTCGACAATGATCGTTATCAAAGAGCGATTTGTTAACGGAATTCATTGAACCAATGCATAATTGGTACGAAAGATTTGATAAGGCTTTCCGTTCTTTATAGCTGTTTCTTTAAATAGAAATCGAGAAAGATTCCGCGTAACTGTACTTGATTACTATGGACCAGAAAACTCCAAAGATAATTTCTCGAGCGTTTTTTTTAAAGCCCCGCCCGAAAAGATTATCCTCGTCACGTGAATGGCAATCACCGATCAACAATCAGCTACGTGAATGGCCATTCTCGCGATCGAAATCCCAACTGAAGCGCCATAAACGTCCGCCTCATCCACGGATATATTCTTTCTCCTCAGCTTCTTTCGTCAGCGAAGATGTGATCAAACGTGCTCGCTTTTTGTTCCGATTTCTGTTTGTTCCCTTGCTCTCTTCACTTTTTACTTTTGGCTTGATTTTTCTTATTACCTTCCGTTACCAGCCTTCGTCAATTAACGAGGTTATGACAAAACCTGACTAATGGGACGATCAGTTATGAGACTATTGATTATTGTAAAATTTAGGGATTATCTTTTGTGAGAGAAAATTTAAGAAAAAATATATTACGTTTTTCTTATTTAAAAAACAGTCTGTAACTGTAGCATATTTAAAAAGAATAATTTCGTTTGTTCAACTTTCTTCTTCGGCGACTTTTTGTACGATTTAAAGGACTCTTTAATTTTGAAGAACGATTGTATTTTAGAATTGCGCTCGTAGTTTTTAATGTCGTGTGCTAAAATCGTGTCGCGATAAATTAACTTATGCCCGATGAAACGTTTAAATATGTAATAACATAAAATATAACATAAAATAAAAAATATAAAATATAACATAAAATATTATAAGCGGTACTTTCTCTTACAATGTGATGCACTCTGGAGATTGCTACGCATAATTAATAATTAATGCTAAATACAAGATTTAAATCTTAAGACTAGAAATATCGAAGCTACGAAAGATAGTAATGTAATTTTCATTTGAAATTCTCTGTAGATTTTGAACTGTGAGAATTTCAAATATGCTTTTCGAATCTATAATGACTCTATGTTATCCGTTTGTTGTTTATTTTATTGATCGCGTATGAATCTTTCGCCTTTATTGCTAAATTAACTAAACGTATAAAGGAAGATATAGGTTTGATATATCTTGAACTTCCGTTCGAAAATTTATATAATTTCAATACGGCCGCCACAAGGGAGTGATATAATACGACTTCCAATCGTATGTTGCGAGATGATAACACATTAAAGCATAATAATTCAATTTAATAATTTCTCCGGAGGATTGTAATTGGTGCCATTGGAACAAACTTAATAACAAGTACTCGTTATATATGTAAAACTTGCAATACCAGACGTGTATCATTGATTTTAATAAAGTGTCAAATGAAAACGTACTTACCTTAATAATCGTACGTACAATGTAACTTGTAATTACTGATCCATTCGATTAATTCTCGTCCTTTCCATAATTCTTCCGCTAACCAGTTACCATTCAATTATAATTCAGTTTCAATTGAACTGAAACGTTGATCATTGGTAATTATGAATTGTTGGTTGTCTTTAAGAAATGCAGAGGCTTCAGATGACTGTTGCATTAAATAGGTATATCGAATTAAAAGAAAAATTAAAATTAGCAAACGTAGTTTCAATGTTCTCGCACTTTCAATGAAACAATTTATATTCTTGAGATATTCACGAAATATTTCTTTTTTTACTTCTGTTTTATTTACACGACGAACGAATGATAAAATGCAGGATTGCAATTTCACAAATGAAGTGAAATTTTCTGCGCGCGATATTTCAACGAGACTGGGCAAAAGCATCGAGAAAGGAAGTAACGAGAATGATTAAAACGTCAGGATTCCATTGATTCGTTTGCATGTGCATAATACGCATAAATGAATTTTCGCGATCTCGTGGCCGTTACCGGCGGTCAACTTCTCCGAAAGCGGAAGCCCCGAAGATGTGGGTCACTCGTGGTCCGATAATGGAGGGAATTAACCTGGTAATCACCGCGTTCGACTGTTCTCCACCCACAGTGGAAGAGGACCCGCTGCCGGCTGATTTTCACTCTCTAGCGAATTTTCGAAGCTGCCAATTACCGACCTGGAATCATCGCGACTAACGGCCTCGCATTTTCTGTCCTCCCTTCGAGGACAAAAGTCAACCACTTCGATGCCACGTCATTTTGATTTTGTTCCAGCAGATTTTGTTGCGCATCACGTGGATGGACGTTTTCCTAAAGCTGAAAGCAACGTTCGTGATTTTTTTTTTTTTTTTTTTTTTTTATACGTAATTAGATTCGTGAACCGTTATTATTGAACAAGTAACACAGCACATGCTAGACGAAGTGAGGTTCAGACGAATGAAGTCCCGCTGTATCGGAGCTGTGTATTTTTCAAATTTCCTCCGACATCGGAAGTCTCTCACGCGTGTGCACGTAGCTATCACGATAAATGTTACGAAACTGCTGCCGAGTTCCGTTTTACGTGAGAAAGCAGCGAAAAAAGAGGGATTCACGAGCGGAACCAGATGGGAAGGTTGAAGACAAAAGCGAGTGGAAAAGGGGATGACGGGAGGAAAAGAGGAACGACATTGCAATTACCGTTAAGAATTATTCGCGCGATGCCATTGTGCGAATTGCTACCGAGACAGCAGCTGCCTTCGCGTATTGTCGACCGTCTTCTGTATTACAATTTCTTACGTTCGTTTCGTTCGTTTCTGTCTGGCGTATACGCCTACGTTACGGCGCGAATTGATACGTGGCCGGTATGAATCGTTCGAGGACAAAGATGCACGCGTGAGATCGAGAGTGAGTTGAACAGCTCGGTGCATGGGAACTGAAACTGCAATTATTATTCACATGTATCATTAACATGTACGTGTAACAAGTATCGGCACGCATTTTCATCTCTCAGTGAAGCGTTTTTTCGAGCTTACATTTCGTTCTCACGTTGTCTCGAATTTTTACAGTCCATCGAACGATACATTGGACTTAATTAATTCGCGCATTTATAAATACAACGACGTACCGATTTGTGTGTCTACCACGTGTCTATCGACGATATGCGAAACTTGTCGTCAATCAGAGAGAAATTAAAGGAAAGCAAAGGAAAGTAAAGTCACTGAAAATGTATAACGATGACTAAATATAGTATTCATCAGCTGACGTCTTCCTATTTTCATCAAGCAACGTTTACATAATAATTAACGCATTTTCGTTCGCATCCGGCTTAACGTTCTCCGCTTGTGAATTCTACGACACTGTAATCCGATTTGAATTCTCGCATTAATTTTTTAGCGGAAAGATAGAAGACCCTAATCGGTAAATCCTTTGTCACTTTCCAACGAAACATCTGTCATGCGTGTTTCAAGGGAGCAGAAACGTTTTCTGCTTACCGGACATAATGAACAGTTTGGTTTGGCCGCCTTATTCTTTTCCAGAATACAATATCGTTTTTATCTGTAAAAAGACACCGCTTAAACACGGCTCTGTGGTACATGGCGGTGTGTTTAACGAAAATGTTTATATATTTCACGCTATTCTCCATAAGTGTATCATTAACTTATCGAGATCGTTTAAATCTCTTTCATGGTGGAAAATAACTAGCAATTACTATGTAATGTTAGAACTTGTAACATAAATTTAAGTTAACATTAATCTTGTTAAAAGCACTTACACACGCTTTCAGTGAATGTAATACAATTCGAATTTAACGACCAAAAAAGAAAAAAATCGATTCTTTTAAGAAAAGAAAGTGGAAGAGGAGAGAGAAAAGGAAGATTGCCGGTCAACTTTCCTAATCTTCCATTCGCCATAAATCTTTCGAAATCTTCTTCAACGTTCAATTAAAGCTAATTAGCCTGAGCCGACGACGAGGAAGCAAAATAAATTTGATTCTTCGCTCGTTGTAAACGGGGAGAAAAGATGACAAAAACGCGAAACGAGGATCGCCAGGGAGCAGTAAGATGAAAGAGAAAGGAGAACAACAACAAGGCACACACCGACGTTTTCTCCAATAAAGTCAGAATCAATTGGTAGAAGGTCGATGACGTATTAATTAGAGCAAACGAGAATCATCAAGGGAAGCTTGCGGAAACTCTTAGCGAGCTAATTGCTGCCGTGGCCGATCGGTTCGTTACAAATTAAGTTAACACGTGATACACGCGTCTCGGCGAAACGGACCGATGAATTTCGCGACGGCCAAAACAACACAAACGCCAGTTCTCTGGCCAGAATTTTTTTGCACGCAATAACCAAGGGGGAAGACGAATCGTAATTACGAAAATCAACCATGACGGAGCAGCTGCCGCCTTGTTCGATTAATTGTCGTGCAACATCCTCGAGGCTGTCCAAGACCAGCCACGGTTTCGTACCTGACATTTGATCCTCTCTGACCAGCCGTGTAACCATGTAACCATGCCCGTTTACTCGTTCGTTGGCTCATTCGTTTATTCGTTCAATGGTCCGTAAGAAAGCTGCTCTTGTGACGCGTTAATGCCCTTCAAACATTGGGAAATTTAGTCTTGTACTATATATCAGCATCGTGTGCATGCTGATACGTACGAATCATCCGCAGGTTAACTCCATAATCGATACATTAACACTTACACTATATTCAGATTTATCTTGAGACTTGCTATTATCGTATCTCTCTGCTAGCACGGTGTTATCTCTTTAAACTAAACGAGTCATTTGTTTTTCTTGAAAATTGAACATCAATCGTGCATATCGAGACATTGAAAGACGTAGCTTTAATTTTCCAAATTGTCGTTTTCAAACACTGAATCGATCGTTTCAATTAACAAGAAGTACCATTAACGTCGCGAATCCACTTCGCCTGATAAACTTCTTATTCCTATAGCATCGCTTCAATTACTTTCTACGTGTATACATAACGGAATCGCTTCTCTTTCAATAAATTGTCTTTAATTAATCGACAGTTCTTTCTTTTTTTAAACTGGGTCGTAAAAATCAGGCTTCCCGGTAAAAATCGTTAATTGCGTTATATTTATCCACTCGAGAAAATGTTCTGCTCTCTGAACGCATACGCGTGTATGTGCCAATTATTGTACAAAACGAACTCTTCCGGAATTCGGTCGATTCATAATTAAGCAAAAACTGTCAAAACTTCAACTTGAACGGTTCGCGAACTTTAATTAATTAACGTCGATTTGTGCGAGCATTATGAACTTTGGTTTTACATAAATAAAAACTGAGAAAGGAGAAAAACGGGCAATTCCGGGCGAATGGGAGAAGTTACTCGTTTCATTACGATCTGATTCTGATTCTCTCGCGCCAATTAAAATCGATAAACTGTACGAACGATAAATCTGAGGACCTAATTATCTTGATCGAACAATTTACGCGTAATCTCAATGAGATGATACAGTGGGTACTCGGTGTTTCAGCGTTGTTCAATATCTCCGGCGAAAGTGCAAGCAGTGACAAGAGTTTTCTGTGATGCAAAGCGTATCTCTGTACGATCATTATCTAGCAATATGACATGGAAATAACAAGTGTGAAATGACGTTTGATTCGTTTGTCATGGTGTTTTCACAATATTACTTTTACAAGGTATTTCACAAGCGATAATGTATCTATTGAGCACGAAAGATTACTTATTATTACTTATTTACGCTGCTTTCTTGTACAAGGTGTATAATGTTTCCTGCAATCCTTATGTTTTCAGAAGGTAATTCACAGGCGTGACAAATGATATTTCGGGCTGTAAAATTTTCTCGGATAAATCGTTCGTATATTGAAATTTGTATATTTTAATCAGTCGAACATAGTTAATACGTACAATCTCTACCTAATTTCAGTTGAATGAAAAATTACACTCGCAAAGTTACAAATTAAGTTCGTGTACGAAAATATCTAAATAATTTATTGCTTCGCATATTTCACAGTTCTATTGTTTTATTCATTTCTCACATTCATAACGATCGTCGCATGAATGTGAGAAATGTTTTGACAATGTTTATCGAAACATAACCTTCGAAACGTAATCTGCTATTTCCGGTTATCAAATTGGAAAAACTTCGATTCAACCTGACATCTACGTGCGGCACGTAAAATCAACTATACACTGAATGCAGTTCCGGTTATTTGTTGCGTAAACATGGTGGTCCTTCAGTGTATTCGTAATAAGCCTATTTACATAATTAACCGGCTGTTGTATCGACGAGTGGTGAAGATAAAGAAGTAGACGCGTTAATTACCGGAATCCTGGTTTTCCAGCTGCACGCGCGAAAAGGCAAGTGATTCAGAAGAAATCCCGTTATGTCGTGACAAATTATCAGCCCGGCCGTAACACGCGTCGTTCGTTCTATAAATTATTTTATTCGCAATAAACGGGAACACCGAGTCACGATTATCGGTCGTTTTCAACCATCGAATCGCGTATCCGTCTTTTCACGTGCCGTTTTTGCCCTCCTTATCTTTCTCCTCCTTATCTCCGTCTCTCTCTCTCTCTCTCTCTCTCTCCCACCTTTTTTCCCCAGTTGCTCTGTTCCGTGTGAGAAGCCTTTTACTTCGATGTATTTCACCTGCTCGAAATTTATCACGAACCAGCAACTGATTTCCGGCTCTCTCGCGCCCTTCCTTTATTTTTTTCCTTTTTCCTTTTTTTTTTTTTTTATCGAAAGTGCAAAACATGGAAATGCCTGAAGAGAGACAGCATCGAGAAATTCAGATTCTTGAAAGTCACGTGTGCCAGATGAGATGTCAAATAGACAACAGCATTTCATGGGGATTTGTGCCGCGTGTTCTGAAATTGACCGATTGTACGAAAAATCCGAGATTTTGCTGTGCCATCTATGATCTGGAATAGTTAATATAAGAATTTTAGCGTTAGCCCAAACAGCCCCCCACCACTATGAAATTTGCGCGGCGAAACTGCGACGCCATTTTGGTGATAGAGACTGTAGTGTTCGGACGTTTCGATTTCCTGGTGGACATGATATTACTAAATATGCAATATTTATATTGTTATTCCGCTGTATACATACAAACGTACGTATACTAAACATTATTATATTACAATTAAATATTCTTTCAATTTCTTTTCTCCTTGATTGTATATTTGACTGTTGAAGCTTGAATTCTTTACTATCTGTCGCAACAGGCTTTCTAGTCCAATATTAATATAACTAATAATGTAATTTTAATATATAATTGATCTTGGTGTAATATATTTTAGTTCTATAGATTATTGGTGACTATTGGTATTGGTTAATCGTTATATGAGAAGGAAAAAATGCCAATTTAAAGTTTGGACGCCACGATGATCAGTGGTGAATTTTTCATGGAAACTTTTGATAGCTTTATTTATTTGGCGAGAGTAGATTTATCATTAATAATATTTGGTATGCAAATCACTTCGCAGCTCAAATACTCAAACTTTCTCTCATTTAAAATAAATTAAACGAATAATCTCATTAAGTTGCATTTGTCACATAAATTCTGTATAGTGGCGTCATCTCCTGTCGTTTGTTAATAATTTTCCATGAAGAAGCCGCCATTCTTGTTTTGGCGCGTAACGATGTCGTAACCCTTATCTTAAACTTTTTCAACAATCAGTATCGTGTTTTCAAAAATAGATAACAGTGTTTCGCGTTTTGTTAAAGGTTTTTGAAAAAAGAATCTTCTACTCTCTGGGGAAACTTCTTTCTACTCTCTGCGGAAGATGCAGTGATCAGCTTCAAAAATCAAGCCCGTAAGTATCTTTGCATACATGCTTTACATTTTTTTTTTTTTTTTGAAGACAGATTGTAATATATATAATTTTTGTTTAGCCTTCATTTTGTCTATGGGATTCGACGGTTCCAGTTAATAATGGAGTTCACTGTTTCTTCGCATCTAATCGTGAGTCGTATGCATTTTTATTCCTCTGGTCACCCAATCATGTCGTAGGATGAAAGGTCCAAATCGGCACGGATGACTGGTTGTACTACGTAGAACTTTTGTCGAGCATAGTGGCCGCGGGTATTTACCCGTGAATAGTAACATTTTCTTGTTTATGTATTAGCTCAGGATAGGTTTTCTTACACTTCGCGTTTCTAAATGTTTTATAACAATGTATTAATAATTAGCATGCACGTAACATTGGCATACTCAATTCATAATAAATTTGATAATTCATATACGTATATACATATATACAAATGAATAAAATGGAACATATCGATTATAATTGTTTGTAAAAGTCAAAATATATTCAGTAGTGGAGAAGTCGGATATCATCCGGCTTCATTATGAACATTGAAATTTTAATTGAAATTATTACAATACCAATGATGATTTTATTATAATATGAAACTACTTTATAATGTTATAATGTTGTTAATCAAAAATAAAGTATTGTAATTCAGTCTTATCCCTTCAAGAATGTATCAAATTTCACGTGTAAGAAAACACCTTGTGGCAGACAGATCTCAGAGTCAAAGCAGTGATATTGAATTTTTTTTTTTTATATTTCCTAAAATCTGTTCTGATGAAAAGATCGTCTGAGAGTATTTCTATTAATATTTATTTCACTTAAAGTTCATTATTATTCATTGAATTTTATCTTAGTTTCTTTTTTCTTTTGTAACACTTCAGTAGTCCATTCGATTATCAAAATTAATCATAAAATAAAGTAATCGAAAATTTGAACAAAATAAGAAAATTGGATTAGATACACGAAATTGAAACAAAATAGGAAAATTGGATTAGATACAAAAGAGATATTAATCATCTTTTTAGCTTAGGATTTTCAGGTTTAACTCTTTCCGTGTTCATTGCCAGGACCTCATTCACATGCCCAGGTGCTATTTGGGTGGGAGAAAGGCAATGGATATGATGATTATAGTTTATAAGTTTAATAATTTCTCAGCGACTGACGATGACTGTTAGTGTATCGTGCACGACGTATTTTCTGCATGTGTGTGTGGTTAGGATGTGGAATTGCGTCGTTTCTATTGTTGCATTCATT
>WIUT01008103.1:0-11017 GCA_010645135.1 Tetragonula clypearis | reverse complement strand
AGTGCCTAATCAGTAAATCAGTCGCTGAAAGGCACTTTTCGGCTAAAATCATGCCACAACTGCATTGCCTTTCGTTTGTAACGACTTCATAGCTTTGGAATTGAGTCCTTGAGAGAATACCATTCCAAAAAGATATAAATCGTTTTGCCGGTCAAATGACCGGTCGCGATAGGTAAGACAGACTACAAAGTTTTCTCAACAAATGGACAATAAAAAAAAGAAGTGAATATTGAAAAATGTATTACACGTATATTTGAGGAAAAGTCGTGAAGTTTAAAGTCGACTCAATCACGTTGTATATAGGAAATTCTAATCGAAATTTTAAAAACGGCCATTTGACCGGTCGTGGCAGGAATAGTGTTAAATTGGAAAGTAACCGGGGTAAAAGAGGAATTCGAAGAAAGTATGTTGGTTGAAAAATACCGATTTCTTTCTAAATTATATTTCTTCTCGATGATTTTAATTCCTATCCTCGAGTCGCCGGAATCAGATAAATCCGCCTACGAATTTATAATATTCATTAATATTTCTTTCAATTTCTTCGTCAGCCTGTTACTCGTAATTATCGAAAGCGACGACTGCGAAAGCGCGCAATAAATGTCGATGATCGTTCAAAGATTGTTACGTATTTACGCGATCCTCTCATTATTCGAGCAACAAATGACACTCAGCCCTTGAGTAGGGGCTTCGGTTCTTAAGTGAAAGAGCTTAATTAAGGCGAACGCAATAACGAGTGGCGTGGTCGGTGATTTTTCTTCGATCGACCTCGGCCCTTATCTGACCACTAATCGGCCGTGAATTCTTCGTGTCTTTTTACGAGTATGTATATATATATATATATGAACTCGATTACGACCGGTTACGACTTTCGGCAAACAAGCCTGAAGTGAGCCTGGATCTTATGTGTCGTGCCGCCGGAAAATAGAAATGGCGGTCGAACGAACGCGGTAAATTCCGACTCTGCTCGTCTCGTCGGTCTTCGAGGCCAGCTTTACGAGCCGCTTTTCAATTTCATGCAACTTCCTTTACACGATCGTCCGCAATTCGGCCGCTTGGCCATAATTTCGTCTTTCAGGTATCCCCGAGGGCCATTTTTCCTCGAAACCCTATATATTTTTTCGTAAAATTGCAGCAAGACGCTCGCGCTTGTTCCCTCGATCCTTGTTAATCGTGTTAAGTGTGTTTCTCTGCGTCGTTCTGCGTTTTAATGCAGATCGTCTAACCGGCCGGCAGATAATTTCGAATCATCGCTGACTTGGCGGCTGCAGGAACGAACGCAGGCGTAACACGACAATGAACGGTCGCGTAACAGGCGTAATGCTCCTCTTACGACTCATTATCGCGATTGTGCGAATACGTATCAGGCGTGTTTCCCATCCGTAAATGGCGCGAGGCAAAAAGTGCCTCGGCCGAGAGCTGCCGATAATTTTATTTGGCGGGTGCTAACTCTCGGTCGGTCGTCGTTCGGTTCGCCAAAAGCGGAAGCACCTGCGCACGCCAATTTACAATAGCACCGCCGGCACCGCTAAATCACCCCCTTTATTTCCTGGAAGTATAAATCAGCCGGGATTCATGCCGCGAGTGTATCGGGCCACGATCGGATCCCCGGAGAGCACAGGAACAACGATATTCGATTTCCTTTGCAGATCGTTCTCGCCTCGGATCCTCCATCTTCTCCTTCTCTTTCTCTCTTTCTCTCTTTCTCGTTTCGCGTGCGCGCGGCCTTCGTTTCCTCCGACGCTTCTTTGCTCCGTTTTTTTGCGGCCCCGGTCGTCCTTCGAAGGCGGAGAGAGAGGCGATCTGCGGCGAAACAGTTTTCTCGATAACTGACCCCCTTCGATTTCGACCGACGTCGCCTCTTTTTTCTTCTTCTTCTTCTTCTTCTTCTTCTTCTTCTTCTTGTTCTTCTTCTTCTTCTTTTTCCTCCTTTCTTCGTTTCTCTCTTTTCCCATCGTCGTTTTGTCGAATTACTACGGCACACCGGTTTTATCGCGTTTAGCGGCGAACGATTCACTTTGCCGTCACGATCATTTTCACCGGGCTTGTTCCTTCTTCGTTTGCCTCCGACGAGAGGCATTTTCTATCACGCTGGCTGGCACGCGTCGATTTGTAGTATTCGGCGATGAATTTACATTTCCCACTCGTCAGATCGATCGTTATGAAAGCGATATGGTGTTAACGCAACGATCGACTTTGAAGAACGGTCGTTGTGAATTAAAATTAAATCAATACGATTGTTCTTCTGGCAGACAAAGAACCGTTCGGCAGATAGAGAATTCTTACCGCCGTTTCTTGTCACCGACAAAAGAAGTTCTGACCTATCACGCTCTGTAATAGGTACTATTGCCGGGAGCATTTTACTGTTGTCAATCTCGGTCACTGACCGGCGAAGATCTGCTTACTTTGCGGGTACAAGTTCTCGGTCGATTTTCTGATCGACGCGTGACTTTCACCGGTCCGTACTTCCAAATGATTGGCCATCATTGTCGTCTAGCCAACGCTAATAAATAGAAAATAGGTATAAAATAGCGAGCGGCGAAAGGTTCATTCTTAGTTATACTGCAAAAATCATTGCATCGCGTAGTTACACACAATCAAGTAGTTACGTTTGATATTTGAAATACCAACCGAGGAAAAAAAGTTACTAAATTCAGCGCACTCTACGCTAAAACAGCGGCGACGTCAGAGAACTAATATCAAACAAAATGATGCAAGTTATTACACTGTTGTCAATTATATATCTCCAGATTTTGATACAAGTAATCAGTATCTAAAACCTCCATAAAATTCTATTTTGTATTATGCGTCTACGTATACGTCACAAAAATATAGTCGAACGAGTCGCTTTGCCATCACTTTTACCGTTGTTTTCACCGGAATCAAATCACGGAATCTGAAACATTGATTCTGAGTACATTTCGCGACGTCGAAGGGAAATCGGTGTTTGCGAATTCACCTTCGGTCGCCATTTTGTTTCGACTTAGATTGTTACGATTTTAACGAATAGTGATATAAATTTCGTCAAATATGGATATAAATTTAAAAAAAAAAATAGAATGATGCTCCATTTATGTGAATTAGTTGAATTAATCGCGTCCTGAATTAACGTCTTTTATAATATATGAAATTCTTTTAAAATCAATATTAGGGCAATAATGTATAGATAAAAATAATCCTGAAATAATGTGAATTATTAGAAAAATTCCTAATATCGACTCGAAGTTTCAAGAATAATTCATATCTACAGGCGTAGGTAAACAAGTAAATGATAAAGGTATTTTAAATAATTGAAAACTTTTGAATTTTTTCATTAAATTCTTTTTTACTCCGGAAACATTTTGTTTTGGCAAAGCGAATTTCTAATGGAATGAACAATATTAAAATTAGAAGAAAAATAATATTAAAAAAAGAAATATTAAATGCCAGACGCGTCTTTGCCAAAATGTACGTATTAAAAAGTCTTTCTTTTTTCTTTTTTCTTGTCTGCTGTCAGTCGCAATTTTATCGCGCACGATACTTCGTTCGTGTTACGTTTTTCTTTTCCGAAATAGGAGTGATCTCTTCCTCGGTGCCGTGAGTTTTCAGTCTTCAGGACTCGCGACCTTGCGCAATGACGTCGCGGATTCCACTCGCTTTCGCTTCTTTGGACCTCGGAGAGTCCTCTCGTACGTTTCGCGTGACGTTGCGGAGGACACCTGCTGTCCGCCATCCTGATTTTAATCCTTGCGTAATACGAACGCCAGGCCCCCGATGGTTTACGGCCGCTGTAAAATCGCCTTTAAAGCCGGCGACTTTAATGGTCCACGACTTTTGCCTATGCAGATTTCGTGGCCGATAATCCTCTGCCTCCGACCTCTCGATCCGCAGTATCCTTTCGATAGGCAGCCAACAGCAGAGTCTTTCCGCGAATTCTCCGCTTCCTCCTCTCGCCGAGATGATCTCCCTGATGTGCGCGATAAAATTCGCAATCGTCGATTCCGTCGAACTTGTTAAATAAAAGATACTCTCTCTCTCTCTCTCTCTCTCTCTCTCTCTCTCGGCGTTGAAATCACTCGGTGAGACAGACGTGAGTTTAATTTCTCGATACTGCAGATATATAATAATAATAATAATAATAATAACTTTTGCATATGGAAACTGCAAGATTTCGTGGACAATTTTTCTCAAGGAACTGGAAGCACAAAGAGCAAAAGTCACTCGCACAGTGAATTGTCTGCTTCCTTTGCCAAGACCTCCTTGTTGATGTCAAGATCAAAATTTATTTGCGATTGCAATTCTAACGATTGGTTTAAAATATATTGGCATACAGGGAATCAGATATTGCAAATTCTGCACACATTCTGATGAAAAAACGAAAGAAAGCAGAATTCTAATTTGTACACGGGATAACAACTACTTGTACTGTATGCATCGGCAGAAACTTTAGCTTTCATAAATCTCTGTTTGGCGCCATAAAAGGACATGTTTTTCGCAACATTTTAAAAGAAATATATATTTGTTCCAAGCAACTTTTCTGATGCACAAATACCGTATATTTTACTGCCTTGTTTTACTTTATTTTCCGAGGGGAAAATTTTGTAAGGTAGCTTTATGTATAGAGAAATGTTTGGAGTCTTATCGAATACCTGTTTCGAAATGTTATTTTTGTTATTACAAATCTGTAATAACCTCGTAATAGTGTAATAAAGTTTCATTAACTTTTCTATCCACATTCTACATCACTTTCACAAAAAAAGTACAACGGCGGGAAATATGAATACATTGTTGAGGAAGACACCGACCATACGCGTCAAAGTTATGTTAACAGCGAATATATAACAACAATATCGTAGATATTGCCACTGAAACTTTTGCACCCCACTGTAAATTGTAGATAATTCTTTCGAAATCGAAAGATTAGTCGAACCGTCGAGGAAAAACGGTCGGGCAAAGGTCACAGTTTTTTTTTTTTTTTTTTCATTTAACGAAACTCGTCGATGGTCGTTTAAATTGGTTCGCTTGCCGCCTACCGCGGTGTTCGTTTCTCGTATGCACAATTTCGTCGTCGTTTAACGAGCACTCGTCTCGTCGAAAGCTTTCCAAGCGAGGCAAGTCGCCAGCCAACAGGATGCAAAGATCAGGTACACATTCCGTCACTATCTTTTCTCGGTAGCCCGATACAGATAGAGGTTCATGGAAACCCCTGGAACGTCAAGATGTCCGCCTATTATTCCTCTCGTGTGACCGGGCTACCATCGTCTACGTCATTGTCAAACGCGTTTTGAGACGCGCCTCGTTTGTGGAAAGAACAAGAACCGATGCCTCGTCGGTAGAAATTTTAATTGAACTGGAAATAAAGAAAAAAAGAGAAAAAGAAACGAAGGTAATTTCGGTAACGCTTTGGCGAATTTTTCCATGAAATACTCCGCGAGACGTCAGCCCAGAGATAAAGTCGCGAAATCACGCTTCGACGTGCCAATATTTTACCAATTATGGTGTCAAACGCGTTTTGAGACGCGCCTCGTTTGTAGTAAATATCCTATCTGTCGCGTCGTGGAAAAAACAAGAACCGATGCCTCGTCGGTAGAAATTTTAATTGAACTGGGAAAAAGAAAAAAAGAAACGAAGGTAATTTCGGTAACGCTTTGGCGAATTTTTCCATGAAATACTCCGTGTTGCGATGTGAGACGTTAGCCCAGAGATAAGGTCGCGAAATCGCGCTTCGACGCGCCAACTTTTTACCAATTATGGTTTCAACCGCAATATACAAACGCTGTTGTTCGTAAAACGATCGTGTGTTTTCATCGGTGGTTCACATTAAAGTAGCAAATAGTAAGGAAATTTCGAAGCCTATGAAAGCATATCGTGACGAGGTGAGTTTTCAAATTCTAACCCTTTGCACGCGGTTGTCGCTGCTGCGGCGATATTGTAAGATAAACATGTAGCTCCGCTGTCGCCGCAGAGGCGACATTGTAAGATAAGCTACTACTCCGTTGTCGCCGCAGCAGCGACATCAAAAAGAAACATTGTTTTTTTCAATTTAAATATTTTATATATTGAATTTAAATATTCTTTAGTTTTTCTTGGAAGCCTATGCTGTTAGCTAGTCTGGTAGCCGATAGTAAAAATGACTCGGAGTTGCTCGGATAGGTTATATTAAAAATTGCTCAAAGTGCAAAGTGGAAAACTTCCTTGAAAGAGATTCTGCCGAGAAATGTTATCCGTGAGATAAATATATAAATATCGGTATAGAGGAGGAGGCGGAGATTTCCCTTCGAGAGTTTTCTGCACGAGAATATTTCCACGATTCCAGAGAACATTTTTCGTGGCTTAAAATAAACTCTACTTGGCAAAGTAAAACTCTCCGAAGCAGCGGCTTCGTTCCACTGAATCGCAATGCGAGGAATTTCCAGCGAACGTTCCGTCGCCGGTTGTGCATTAAGGCGGGATCCTTAATCTCGGGGCGATCTTAATTTGCCTCCGTATGGATCGGAGATCATGCAGTCGCTAACTGTATTGGACCGTGTACTCGTTAGAACTCTTCCAGCTTATCTCGATGCCGGCTCGACGCGTGTACGACGGCTGTTTTTCGCTTGGATCGCAACAAATCGCGGAGAATCTCGATCCTACTCCAATTGTATCGGCGCAAAATGGCACGGCGAGCATGCGACAAAGAAACTTCCTAAGCGAAAACAACAACTCGAGGATTATTACTATTTTGACAACCGTTGCCCTCGACGAACGTTTATCAGCAAAGCATTCACTTCGTAAATGAAATGATGTAGCGTTGGAAGCGATCATTCGAAATGGTACTTAATCATGAAATTTTGTTGACTATATCTATATTCTAACACGTAATATCGTTTCAAATTTAAAGCAATCGTCAACTTGCATTGCACGGGTTTGCTAGAACAAGTATAATATACAATACGTACGTAGTTTCAATTTCTGGAAAAATAATATGCTCGTAAGAAGCGACGAGAGTTTTTCTAGTTTATGCGAATTATTCCGAATTAAATTGTTGAGTGTCAAGGACTGTCTTGAGAAATTTCTTCTTCGTTGTTATATTATAGCTTCCACACTAGGCGACTGTTCAGACATCATAATAGGCGTAAATAACGCTTAAGTTTTTTTTTTTTTTTTTTTTTGATTGACTGTGCAAAATTTTGTTTTACTTAAGAGTTGGTACAGTTTTGATCTATGATATAATTTAACAATGTCAGTATATTTGCACGCTAAATGTCAGTATAGTTACTAAACTGTGCTATAGGTTATAAATTAAATTGTTGTCGCTAGACGGCTTATGTTTGTTAAATTTGAAAAAAAAACGACATAATTATAATATATCGCATCGTGCAACACCACAAACGTATAATACGTTCGTTATAATTGTCAGAAAATTGTAAAAAAGGAAGACGAGGAGGTTCAAGCTGTTGGCTAGATTGAACTGTCAAATTTGAAACACTTCTGAACGAGTTGTCACGGAATTTAGCGAGAAATTTCAATCGACCTTCAACCGAATCTTCGAACTTCAGCAACTTCCCCAGCAACTGCTCGTAACTCTCAAGGCTGAAACGATTCGCGGTTTGCAGAGTTATTTTCTGCAACATTGTCCGCAATAAAGTTATCTGACATATTCTCAGAGAAAGAGAGAGAGAGAGAGAGAGAGAGAGAGACTGCTCGCTGTGTATATCGCGTTTCAACGCCGGTGGTCTTAATCTAGCCGAACGAAGTATCATCCCCGAGTCACTCACAAATGTCGTAATCACGTCGTGGCGTTCACTTTCTCTCGATGGATGATTCGGTTCACCGATTCTCACTCTAAACGTTACCGTGCACTACTCGTTTCCGGAGTATAAACTGTCAATAACATCGAGAGAATTCTACGATAATAATATCACGTTGTGTGCACAGCGTGATAATTGACACATCTTCTGAAAAATCGGCTGGTTTCCGAGGACTTCAGTCTCTCAAAGGAGTTTCGGGCAGGTAAATCTCGATCGAACCGCTGATCACGCTCGTTAAAGGTTCTCTCATCGAGCGCATCTCGTCATCGTGATGCGTTCCTCGATGGCTCGAGGAATATCAAATTAGTTTCATTACCATTCGAACCTCGCCGATTCGCGTAATTTCAGCTTTCTAAAGTGACTACGCCGAGCAACGTAACTCGTTGATACGCTCTTTCTCGCTTGACACTTTCACGACGGGCGTATAATACTTGATTTTGGTTGGTAAAATATTAACAGAAAAAAAGAATAAGTGAAAATGTCAACGGCACAGAACAAAAAACCGTATCGAAATATTCTGCATATAAATCGCAGAATATAATTTAAACGATAATTAAAATAAGTAGATTTATACACTCGCGTTTCTGTCTAGAACAGGAATTAATATTAATTTTGAACAGCCGTATCTTTTAATTCGAACGATAGTCTGTAATCAGGATTCGATTGTCATAGTACATTAATAAAATTAGTTAAACTGAAAGTTAAATTAATACGGTACAGTAATAAAAATTACGCAATTACTCCCATAATATAATATATCTTACGCGCGACTGGTCATTTCGAATATCCCGCCGGGATAAATGTCAATTGAATTCTTGAAAACGGAGGTTTGATCGTTACATAGTACGTTAATAAAATTAAAATCGATACGGTACAATGACAAAAAAATTGTACAATCACTTGCAAAACATACAGAAAAATAATCATTCTCATTTCAAGGTATCCCGCCGTTAACAGGGAAACTGTTAACTATTGTTCATAACGCTGAATTATAATTATTTCGTAGCTTATTTTGGTTAATCGTCTTTCGCCAAGTATTGCTCGGATGTAACGAGTTTCACTCTCGGAGTCAGACTCTCACGTAATTGCGGCTAAATCGAGATTAAGACTCTGAAGGATCGTTCCCGTACAACCTCGCGTATAAATCATTCGAAATCAGGCGAAATACCCCTGGAAACAGGAACGCAAGATTACACGCGAGTGAGAGCCTGCAACATAGTTACACGAAACCGAAGCGAAATGTACACGCGAAGGAAGGATTTAGAGGGAGCAAAGAGAAGGAGAGGCTCCCGAGGAAGGGAAAAAAAAATGAGAGAGACGGTTGCTTCTCGTGGCTCGTGATGTCCCGAGGCTACCGCAGACTCGCCGGAATATAACAGCGATGCTAAACTACGCCCGGTACCGGTCACCGGCCGGGGCGAATTATTCTCTGAATTTATTTACTCCCTCGTGACCCCGAGTAAAACCAGCCAGTTAAACCGGTCGAACGTATCGGGGCCCGCTCTGCTTCGAAATTGATACCACGCTCGCGGGGAAATCGCGGGATTTTCGTGACGAGCGCGAGCCCGCGATATTTCTCGCGGTCCGCGAAGACCCGTGCAACTCTCGAGATTGCGGCCCCCGAGGCTCCGGGGGTAGAAGTCGAGGGTGAGCATGAACGCTCGGCAAAGTAGCCTGGGACGCGTTATGGGTTTCACGATCAACTGTTTTCAATGGCTGGAGGAACGGTTTCGAAACCGTCTCGAGACCAATCGGTCTCGATCCGTGGGATTGTTATTTTAAGAGATTGCGCTCACTCGGTAATAGTAGATAACTACGAGCAAGTTAGAACTAGTGGTCAAAACGACGAATTTGTATAATTTTCGTTGGAAATTTTGTAGACGCAGAAGTAACGTGTTTTTAGAAATTTAAGCGATTTTTCTTTTTTTCTTTCGAAAAACGTGCAGACAAAAGCTGTTGCGTAATTTATTATATCGTATCATAAAGCTTTTACAAAATGGAAATTTTATGCTCTGGTCGTCGATAGGTCTAGCAGGTTAAAAATACAAAACGTAGAAGAGAAATGACAGTATACGATGGAAAATTGTTGGCAATTTAAACTGATAAAATCTCGTCGTGAAGCTTCCATTTCGACGATCGCGAATCACATCTCTTCCAAAGAAAATTTCATTTCCTTCGATTGTTACACGATGATCCTCTCGTATAAAATTGTACAAATTCAAACATATGTAGAAACACCGAAAAATATTTTTTCGCGACATCTCCGTCATGATCTTGAAGATCGAAATCTCCTCTCTGTGGTGGGCCCTTGAAAACTGTACGATTTTTTTCTTTCCGTCGTTTCATCGAATCTTGAACGTTAAGGTTACGCGACAGAAAGGATTTCTTTTACTTTAAATAAAATTCAGATTTCTTGAATTTTTACTCGAAGTTCAAAGTTCAAAGTTGTAAAGAGAAGATTTCAATCCTCGGGACGATGATGGATTTATTCGTGAAAAAAAAAAAAACACATCAAGTACGATCTTTCTTTACGAAGTTGCAACTACCACTAAACGCACCAACGCTTATAATCCTTTAAAATACATAATACGTAATTATAATTTTTTTTTTCATATTATTATCTACAAATTGTTTCCTATATTAAATTGACAATTACCCGTATTCCTCTTGTAAGAAGACTTTTATTATTTATGTATATTATACTATATATTATACTTTTATTATATTATCAAATACCAGTCAAATCACCAATTATGAAATAAAAATCTTATATATACAATGTGGCGTTACGTTTAGTGTTAAATTAATCGATACGCTATTACGCCATTCGCTACGAATAAACGAGAGATAGAAATCCTGATGGTGACCAGCCGAATACGTCGACCGTGAAGCGGATAATCGAGGCAACGCTTGGTGTTCGACATCGCGAGCGACACCTTACAAATTATCCGTCGCGTCGAAATACGCCGGCAACGTTATCGTCGCTCTCGAATCGGATCGAGAAAAAGGAGCCGTGGAACGTGGACCGCCGCGCGCGAGAAAGCGCAGCGACGAAATCCGAAAGGGAGAAAGATGAGAGAGGAATCCCTTGTACCGAAAAAGGGATCGACTTGTCGACATGCAAATATTCGGCTATCCAATTAAAAGTTACGAAACTCGGTTTGGCCAAGAATCCCGGTGGCTCGTTAAACTTATTGAATGTTTGTCGTGAACGGTCCTCCACTGAGACAGAGAGAGAGAGAGAGAGAGAG
>WIUT01008102.1:0-11018 GCA_010645135.1 Tetragonula clypearis | reverse complement strand
CACACACACACACACACACATATATATATATATATATATACATATATTCGCCCCGGCGTTTTACTTCGTCGTTTCGTCGAGGAATTCGTCTGCCGATGGTTTTACGGTTATCACCGAGACACGCGAGTGATAAAAATGATGCTTCGCGTAGTTTCTTTCTCACGTGTACACAAGGAGACCGTTGTCTGTAGAAATAATTCTGAATCAATCGATCTTTTTATTTCTTTTCTCTTTTTTTCTTTTTTTTTTTTACGGTTTGCAAGTTGGCTATTAAACACCGGGTATAAAGTAAACGTAACGAATAGAATCGCGGTGTTTCCCCGTGGCAGCTATTCGAGGTAATAGTGTAACTGATGGGTGGTGGCCAACTGGAAACCTACCCTCTGCGACCCTTCCGCGTTCTTCTTACCATTTTCGGCCCTGTCCCTTCTCCTCCGTTAATTTTCGGCTTCCCAGGGCTATCGTTAACAGTCAGAGAGATCGTCCGCTCCCATTCGTCTCCGCGTCTACTTCGATCTATCCCCGACGTCTCTCTGTCCGTTGAAAATTTGACGAGTTATCCAGCCACGTATTTCGCAATTTTGTCGGAGAAAATTGACGCGATAAATTCAACGAGTTTCCTTTTTAACCAAGCGACAAAGAGAAAAAGCGCCTGTCGTCGCGTATTCCACGTAGGTCATCCGCGTTTCTCCTTTACAAATCTCTCAATACACACACACACAGTGTATTTCCACGCAGCCATTACATTGTAATTACTCCATCCAGCCGTGTCTTCGCTAAATAGATTTAAGAGATACAAACACGCGGGCGCAAACGCTTTATGAATAGCATCATCAGAAGGGACTGCCTCGCGGTAAACAGACGATCGCCGTACGTGGATGACTTTATCGCTCAGCAGGGGATCCGTCAACCGTAAAAATCGGATATTCATTAAAAAAAAAATCTCGGCCTGTTACGCACGTGCGTCGACTAGCACTATTTTTATCTACAAATATGTATCGGCGAACTGACACGTTTTGGACGAACAAGCTGCTCCGGATCAACAAGCAGCTCGTTCCTCGTACTTCCTCACGACGAATAAAACGTAGAAACTTGGTCCCTGTTTCATTTCACCGTCCCGTCTCAATAATCATTGCGGTCTTTCATGTCATCGCGAGCACGCGTAAAATCGTAATCCAATTTGTCCGCGGCGGGCGCGACCGAGGCGAACGAAAGCGGCGCGACGCAACCCGGCCGAATGAAGTCATCATGCAGCCCATGCTCGCCCATCATGGCTCGCACGTTTAATCATCATAAATTTCGCGAGGAAACCGCAAACCGTCGTTCTCCGCACGTTCTAACTTTGTTCCGGGACTCGCGAGGCATCGCGAGACTCAACGTTTCCGACGTTGACTCTGTCGAGTGGTTTCACTTTTCTAGCGGATCTATCCAATCCGCTTCGTTTTCGCCGCGACGCTCAGCCCTCGGGAGAAGATGCTCGAAGATGCAGAAAGTTTTCAACCACTCCTTTCCGCGCTTTGTGCTTTACTTTCGTTCGGAAAGGGCTTCTGTTACCCCGTTGTCTAAATAATCTCCTCTACTTTTCATTTCTGTTCTATTAATTGATCAATGCTCCAAGTTGACGACACATCCTCCTGAAGCTCGTTCCTCCAAACTGAGCAAGCGTGTTTTTTTTCTTTTTTTTTTTGCGTTATTAACGAATGTATATAATGTTGGGTCGTCGTTCAATCCCCTTGGTCGCTGGATTTGTTTCCATTCACTAACGCCGGCTGTTAGATAAGCAAAATGCTTACCTGTCGCTTGAATCAAATCACCTGGTTAATGGAGTGGAGCTCGCAGAGAAAAAAAAGGAGGAATAGAAAGAGAAGAAAGAAAAACGAGGAGGAAAGAAAAGCCGGCGGCCGAGCGAGTGAAGAAAAACTGTCTTCGCTCTGCTATATAAAACACACTCGCGCGAAATAAACCAACAATAATTAATGAGCGTAATTTATAGAAGTATAATTAGAAGAATGATTTATAGAAACTCTAATTTGCTGCGGGCATAGTCGGCGGTAATTTCTACCGCGGGAAACGTGGTAAAGCCGGTTTGAATGTTTGAAGAAAAGAAAAGAAAGAAAAAAAAGAGAAAGAAAAAGAAAAAGAAAAACAACCGATCGAGCCGGCAAAAATAGATGTTCCACTTATTTCGCGTGTTCGCGGGCATGCCTTGAGCTCGATTATTTGCCGTGCAACACTGCGCTACTACGACTCTATCATCCGGCGCACGATAATTATTCAGTCATTGCTGTCTATCCGGCGAACGTCGTTTACTTTTTTGTCCGCTTCTTCAAGACACTTCTAGAGATTACACAGAAGGCATGAAATTCCGAAGCGGAGGATCCTTCTGACGGGGCTGCTTATTAACTTAATACATTGTACGATGCACGTCAGCCAGCGTCGTTTAATCGACTCTCTCGAAATTTGACTGGCGTGAAAAATACACGAAACACTGGAAAATGATAGGTTTACGGCTGAGGCCGGCTAATACCATCGATGAATCGACGGTTTAGTCGTTTACTTCCAGTTTAGCCTATGCGCTCGTAAAGTATCTTTCGCTTCATCTCTCGCAACAGTACATACGAATTTTCACAAATTATGTCCAATTATATAAATTTGAGATTAAATCGGATTCTCAGATCAAAGTTGTACAAGTAGCAGCGTATGTGGGCTTCTATTTTATTTCATAGTGCTAACGAATAACTTTGCAAATCCAGCTTTTCAATTTCAACTCGAAGTATCAAGACTCTGGTCAATTTCTGGTAACATTATATACGAATTTTAGCAAATTATATCCAATTATATAAATTTGAGATTAAATCGGATCAAAGTTGTACAAGTAGCAGCATATGTGGGCTTCTATTTTATTTCATAGTGCTAGCGAATAACTTTGCAAATCGAGCTTTTTAATTTCAACTCGAAGTATCAAGACTCTGGTTAATTTCTGGTAACAGTACATACGAATTTTCACAAATTATATTCAATTATATAAATTTGAGATTAAATCGGATTCTCAGATCAAAGTTGTATAAGTAGCAGCGTTTCTATTTTCTATTGCAATAATAAAAGTGACAAATAATTGCGTAAATCAGGTTTTTCAATCTTTGCTCGAAGTATCAAGATTCTGGTTAATTTCTGGTAACAGTGTATCGTGAATTTTAGCAAATTATATAAATTGTAAATATAAATTTGTGATTAAACTCTATCGAACTTATATTGTACGTTGGTGTTTCTATTTTGTCTCAGCAATTTTGCAAATCAAGTTGTTTCAATCGTTGCTCAAGACTCTGGTTAATTTTTAATAACTAGTAGATATTATGAGTTTCAGCAAATTATACCCAATTATATAAATTTGCGATTAAACTAGATTCTGTCAGTGTTGTACAAGCCGCGGTGTACCGTGGGTCTCTATTTCATTTCAATAATAAAAGTGACGAGTAATTATGCAATCTTTACTCGAAGTATCAAGATTCTGGTTAATTTCTGGCAACAGTGTATCATGAATTTCAGCAAATTATACCCAATTATATAAATCTGCGATTAAATGCTACATTCTGTCAGCGTTATACAAGTGGCCTCTGTTTTATTTCAACAGCAAAGTTAAGCGGCAGAGTAAAACTTTGCAAATCAGGTTTTTCAATTTTTGCTCGCAAGCGGAGGGATACGCAACACTTAAATGAGTCCAACGGGGCAAAAGTCGTTAATAACGTTAGGTTTTCCATTTGCTACGATGAGCTACTAAAGGTGCTAAATAACTTTGCGAATCAGGTTTTTCAATTTTTACCGAGCGACCGGTGGGCCGCGTGCAAGTTACTTAACCCCTTCGAACTAGGTGTAAATTTCAATGGTACATGGATCGATGATTCAAGCTCGTGGAAAATATATATCCGTAGAGCGCGTTTCAACGAGCTCTCTCGAGCATCGACGTAATTAATAAACTCGCGGCTTATTATTAGTTATTCGCAACGTCGAACGAAATTACTAGGCATATGAACTTTGGCGGCTAGGGCTGGGCTTGCTCGCGCGATTTTCTTTCTCTTTTTTTTTTCTCCACGGTCGATGTTAATAACACGTTCGTTATACCACGAGGTTAATTACGAGGATTCCGCGTAATTACATCTTCGGGTAACTCGACTGTCAGTCAGTTTGCGGCGCACGTAAGTAAGTCTCTCTCGCCTGCCGAGGCGAATTAATTGTTTTATTCGACCGTTCGTGTCGATTCTGCTAATCGTCCCGGTTAAGAATACTACCTAACGAGTAGCCTCAGTCTACCTGCAGTTCAGCCACATAGATATATAGAACCATTAACTGTGTACAGCAAGTTTAAAAAAAGAAAGAAGAAGGATCGTTTCGCATGCGAACAACAATTGTAAATCGTATCTGAAGCAGGTCCGATGCCTTGAAAATTTAACCTGCCTCGCTCAGTCATACTACAGTGTCTAATTGGCACTCGAGGCCTGAAATTAATAGAACTCGTCTTTAAAGAAAAAATAAAAAGAGAAAAGAAAACAACGGATGGGATACAACGAGCGTGAAATAGAAACTAATCTGCAAAGTAGAATCCAGTCGTAACCAGGGCGTTAGAACATAACGATGTTGTTTCGGAATGATGGCGAGACGCGAGATCATTTTCAGTGGTCGCACGCGCGCGAGCGTGACGGTTTTCTAACTGGACGTGGGAGGTTCCAGGAGGAGAGGAGACGTTAACACGCCATTGAGTGTGTAAATCAGGCGGCGATGCTGGCGATTAAATTCCAACGACACCGTCGAAAGAATATTATCCTGTTTGGGGCAGCGGCGATCGTTGTGTGGTAAATGTGACACGGAACGAGCAGGTAGCAAGAACAAGCACTAAAAAGTCTTACTTTATTCCACGTGCACGCTCGGTAATAAAGATAATTCCCGAGAGTTGATTGGGTCATTACTTATCCGCAGTTGGAAGTTGCTCGCGCTGAATCTCGCTTCGAGAAGCAACTCGCGCCTAAATAGATAGAAATTTGTGGCAACGCCAATCTTTTGTTTCTCCTATGCATCTAACTCGAATCTAACTGGTCGAATTTTTTTTTTTAATATTGTATCTTTTTTAAATATTAGGTCTACTGGCATTTCTACGGACAGTCGTTCAAATTAACGAGCGAATGAAAATAGATATATCGTTGAAAAATTAGATTTAATTATTTTGGAGACCACTCTAATTATACAGCATTGACGTATAAGTTTAGTCAGATGATATTGTATACAGTTAAATAAGTGAAATGTTTATCGAGACCATGCGGTCCGTTTCGGAGTATTTGAAATATCAGATCAAATTCTCTGCTTTTACTTTTGCTTTTATCTATATCGCTGGAGTAATAATTTCACGAATGAAACAAATTTAATTCGGGATTACTGTTATTGTGAAATTAGACGATCTCTGAATCGCAGAATGACGGGCTTGTCACGTACGAAACTTCAAAATTAGAAGTTTCAGAAAATAATGATTTCGCATATATATATATATATATATATATATATATATATCCTTCCATTAGGTTAGAAATCAGCAAAATTGTAATAATTTCCTTTCAAGTTCTCTCGTAAAATCAGGAAAACCTGTTAAATTCGAATGATTGGTTCAAGACACTCGAAAAAAGAAAAAACAAAGAAACGCGCCAAAGGAAAGAAAATTTTGACCTCCGAATATCGCGCGACGTTTCTCGAGCAAATCCCTGTTGGCACAAAAATCCGTAAGAGGTGCTTGCTTCAGCGGTAGTTGTAATTAAAGGTAATGCGGGCTTCGAAATTCGGGAACAGAGAAACTGTTCGCGGTTTCACAAAGATCCTGGAAACTTCTACTATTTCTCCGCGAGCATGCGAACAGTCGAGAATAATTACGGTCGTAACTCAAACCCCTACTCTGAATATCATTCAACGTTGATCTATGGCACCTTCGAAGCATCGTAGGAAAGCGTGCAGAGCAATATCTCGCTGCGCCGGGTGTAATGGAAATTATCTTTCAAACAGACGACTCTCCTCGCCGAGAACTGTCCTCCGAAATGAAAGAAAAAAGAAAAAGAAAAAAAAATCAACCATGCAGGGAAGAGAAAGCTAGACAGCTGAGGGAATAGAGAATACTCGAAAGTATTCGTTCGACAACGACGAGAAGACAAACGAAGAAGGGAAAAGAAATTCCGACGAAATTTCGTCTAAACGATCGGGGGAATATTTCGCCATCGCTGAAGATGGAACTTGTAGTATGTGTGTGTGTGTGTGTGGCGTAAGGCCAGTGGCTCTGTCATCGTTCAGCCGTAAATTCGTCGAGAGTCCCATTGGCGAACAAACGGGCGAACAAATGATTTCTCGAAAGTTTTCCGCGAGGCAAACGCGCCGGGATCCGAGAAGAAACGGGCGCGCCGTATCAATCTAAATTACAAATTCCATCGAACAATAGGCGGAGGGGGCAGAGGTCCGGTAAGGCGTTAATACTCCTCTTGGCGGCGAAGAGAGGAGGGCGCATCGCGCTGCTCGAAGCGTCGGAGCGCATTAACTTAATTTATTTGTCCTTTATTTGGCTGTCAGCCACGCCGCCAGACGTCCGCCAGTGGCGTAGACGCCGCGCGCCGGTGCAAGCGTTAGGCATTCTTAGGAGTGGCCCTCGGCATTGTGCGCTGACGTCCGCGAATATATTGCCGTTCGAATGACCTCGCTGGCTGAATTATGATTCGATGGCTTTCCGCGTTGAATTAATTACCGTGCCCGCGATAGATCATTTTAGGCACGGTCTCTCTCAGCTCTCCGAAGATCTACCGGCGTTGGGATTGGTGTGTTTAGATTGGCTGCGAGAGCTTCAAGCAGATCGTAGTTTATTGTAGAAAGTTTAAGTGGTACGTATGTTTAAATGATTTGAGTGGTACAGGTATGTGAGTTTAATATAATGGTATGCATAAGTGATATACACACAAATTTAATATAATGGTTCGGTGGCTTGAAAATTAGTACAATTATTTAATGGTATGTATATACATGTTCAAACAGTTTAAATGATAACCACAAGTTGAATACAGTGGTTTAAAAATCGACACAATCGTTTGATGGTATATATCGTTCAAATGGTATCATTTAAATGGTATGTACAAGTTTAACATAATGGCTCAATGGTTTAATGGTACATATGTTTGACTGGTATATACAAGTTCATACGTGCTTCTCGAAGATTACGATTTATCAGGAAACTAGCCTCTAGGGGTGGGTGTTCAACATTTATTGCATTGAAACTTTTTGCCAAAATCTTTGATCACAGTCCTTTTGCGTTAATTCGACAAGCAGCCGGATCAACTGATCTGCTCCGCTTGCTACTTAAAACTGTTTTAATCGGAAACAACGGAAAAATCGGTAAGGGTGATAAGCGATCGCGGGGGGGGGGGAGAAGGGGTGGCCTAATTTCTTGGTTGCTGGTCGTGGGGGGATGAATAAGCGAAAACCCTCGGCAATTCCGCCGCCATAAAAGTCAAGTTCATTCCGGGGCGATAATGCTTGTAATCCAAATATAATTCTTGTCGGAGGGGTGAAAACGTTCTCCCGACAGAGGGGTACGAGTTAAAGTCATCCAACGGCGCGGAGATGTGTCCGTGTTGTTGCCGCTGCTCTCTTTCGTACACACCCTAAAATCACGGAGGAGCAACCCCTGCTCACGACCGCAAACACCGCCGGCAACCCTCGGCTCAGTTAACGCCAAAAATCTCCATGGCTCTCCTTGTTATTGTTACCAAGTGGATACCTCTTCGTTTCAACTGAACTAAATTCACCTCTCGCGAAGTGAGAGTTCGCTTGTACAAATTGTTCAAACTGCCGCCGGGGTGAGTGAAATCTCGTGATTCGGCGTGATGAACTCGAACGTTGTCAGCCAGATGAGAATCAGATTTTTTTCATCAAATGATAAGAAACTTGACAACCTTCGTTGGGACTGGAATAATTCGTTTTAATTTGAAAAGGGAAAGTTCGAGTGTCGGGAAACCGTCAGAGATTTTCAAATTCACCCTTTATCCGGTGCTGAAATATTCCGGTCTCTCCGGAAAGATTAAAGATTCATCAGGTTTTTGAAACTGATTGGATGGATTCGATACATCGTGAATTTGGACGAAAGTTCCCGGTGGAATAATCAACATTTCGCGCGAAACTTTCGCGCGAATTCCGGACCTTTATGGTAATTTTCTGAGTTCGCGGGAAGAAACGTCGTAAGACCACCGAGGGGCCAAAATTCCGCGGCAGACGCTGCGAATATCTTGAATTATCTACAGAAAATTCACCTTACACCTCTCCCTCCTTTCCGTCGAAATGGTATTTAGCGTTGAATCGTATTGCTTCTAATTAACGTAGGTTCGGCCTGTAATGCAGTAATTAACGATCCGCAGTAGATTAACAGATATTCGCGTAAAACTAACCCAGTTGATACAGCAGACATCCCATTAATCATTTTCCATCTTGCACAATATCTTCTGACCTCGCTTCTAATCTTGCCTTCTGCATTTAATTCTCTTGCCGCTGCCATTTATCTCGAATCCCCAGTTGCGTTGCCCGTTTCCATCATTTGCATTCATTAGGTCTCGTACTACGATTCACGGCTCTGGACGTGAAATAATTAACTTTAATTATCGAAACTTCGTTTCCTCCGGCTTTTTTCCTTCTCTTCTACGAAATTGCACACGATCTGTTTGCACAATTGTGACATGCACGAAGTAACAGAGTCTTCGACACTACACTTTTCCTACCACGACCGGTCAAATGACCGTTTTTAAAATTTCGATTAGAATTTCCTATATGCAACGTAATTAAATCGACTTTAAACTTCACGACTTTTCCTCAAATATACGTAGAATACATTTTTCAATATTCACTTCTTTTCTTATTGTTTATTTGTTGAGAAAAATTTGTAGTCTGTCTTACCTACCACGACCGGTCATTTGACCGGTAAAACGACTTATATCTTTTTGTAATAGTCATCTCTCAAGGACTCGATTCCAAAGCTATAAAGTCGTTACAAACGAAAGGCAATGCAGTTGTGGCATGATTTTAGCCGAAAAAGTGCCTTCCAGGGACTGGGTAACTGATTAGGCACTTGCAAGTGTTTGCAGTTCTCGCTGGCCTATCGGCCTCGCGGTGCTTATTTGCCTGATTGGTATTCGAAGCGGTCCAGAACCTCGGATTCTCTTACACCGTCTTATCTACTATGACTGTAAAATAAATAGAAAATGCGGTGAAGACGAATAAAATGTGCATTATATACTTCTGAATAAAAGAAACTATATTTTTATACTGTCGAATTGGCTTTTATCTTCATTCTATATTAAAGAATGTAAGTTGTGCTAAAGACCGGTCATTTGACCGGTCGCGGTAGAAATAGATATACGTGAAGCGTCGGTAGGAATAGTGTTAAAGGAAAAATAAAGAAATAAGAAAAGAGGAATAATTCCAAGTCCAGCGAGTCGTCGTATTTTTCATCTTACATATCTGTAGTCGCGTTCCTCGCGTGCAGACAGCGTCTGGAGGGTCGATCGATCAGACGAAGTTGTCGCGTTTCGTTTGAAAGGGAAGAGGGTAGGCGGGCGAGGGGGGGGGGGAGGGACAAAGAGAAAAAGAGTCGATTTAAACCAGAGGGAGGCTGGTTTCTTTCATCCGCGGGCACGTGACTTCGTCAACGTTTTGACAGCGTTTAGCAGCTACGGGCATTCAGTTTGTTCGGCATCTTTCGGAGGCCCTTTAAAGGGATGATAGATGCTTGGCACGCGACCGACACGCCCACGACTCGCCCGATCCCGTGCACCCTGCCATCCAACACCGGGAACGTGTTACGTTGGATATTTAGGACAATTTATCCGCCGGTGGAGCGAGCCGGCAGCTCGAGCTACGTAGCAGCGCCGGCATCCCGGCGATATCAAACAATTCATATATCTCCTGGTCGACGTTCTGAAATAATAGGGAAATGAATTCGCGCGAAAGATGGAAATCGGTGAGCCGATCGGGGGGGGGGGGTGGCAGGAACAGTCGGGATCATCAGTCATTAAGTTACCATCTCGTCGAGGAACGAGGAGCTGCACTCAAATGGATTTACCGAGACCGGCTGGCTCCTTTCTGTTTTTTAATAAAAGTTTGAACGGCACTCCTATCTCGGCAGCTCGAGACGAGAGACGAAGTTGGCAACGAAACGGCGCCCCCCTGAAAAATCATTACTGGTTCAGTTCGATCTAGTTTGCCTCCGCTGGATGATCGATCATCCGCGCCCGTCTGCCCCTTCCGCTCACGGCGGATCGGCTGAACGATTGCGCAGCCGAGCAATCGGTCACGCCGTTTTATTCTATTTTAATGGAACCTTGTTGCTCCACCGGGGCAACAAAGACACGAGGATTGCGGCACCGTGATAAAAATGGCGGCTAACGTCGACAGGGAGGTAAAACGATGCGGCGTAACGACGAAGAAGAATATTTTAATTTCTTTAGACGAACGAAAATGAAATGCATGAAAACGCGGTTTTCAGCAGTTGGTCGCAAACGAGAGTCTTTTTTTTTCAGTCTCCTCGGCGATATTAAGGGAAATCTACGGAAGACTACGAGGAGAGGAAGTTGACTGTAAATGTCAAGCTTTTGACGGGCTGTTTAGTTAAACTTCACTAGATACGAACAGAAATTACGACGACGAAGCAACGCTTTCCGAGAGAATGTTTAAAGGTATAAAAAGCAGATGTAAGAAAGGGTGAATATCTTTACAGCCGACAGGTATAACTGTCTCAACTGTTTGTTGGATTCTCCGTGTACGCTTGAAGGTAATCAATTCTTTTTTCTTTCCGTTCTGTTCTCTTTCTTTTTTTCTTTTTTTCCGCGCGCGAAGAAGGCGCTGGCAATTTATGGGTCGCGTCGCACAAAAGAAAATATAATTACGTCGACGAATTTCTCATTTTCTCCCGTTTATTATTCACTCCGTCGCTTATCTGCGAATATATATATACATAT
>WIUT01008101.1:0-11018 GCA_010645135.1 Tetragonula clypearis | reverse complement strand
GGAATATATCACGCGAGTTTCATCGCTCAACACTAGAACTACCGGCAGTTAAGACGAAGTTATTTCTACCAAAATTATTTTGACGTCTAATAAATAAAAATAAAATAAAATTCATTATATTAATTCTTTAGTTATCACTGTAAAAGTCATTGCATCGTTGCGGGGAAAAAATTGTAACATGAAATAAAAATTTTAAAATAAAATTGTATAAACCAGTCATTTTGACTGGTGTGGTAGTTCTAGTGTTAAATATACGTATACCTGAGTCTACAGTGAGGAATATAACTCGTGACGTGTCAATGACAATTTGAAAAATTGTCGATAATTCAAACTGTTGTAACTTTGTGAAAATGGATCCCCTTGGTTTCGTTTTAATGCTTCCACTTTGACAGTCGTGAGTTTGTTCCTTTCGAAGATGATTTTACGTCGCTCAGCGAGGGGGTGGGAAAGTGAGAATATTTTTTTCTCGAAAATTGTGGAAATTCTTTTCACGACTAAATCTACTACGACCACGAAGATTGAAATTTCGTCTTTGCAACGCTGTACGATTCTCTTTCAGTGTTTTACTGGTTATATGAAATATCGAGAACTCTTCGATTTTTGTGTCGTTTAACCCTGATATCCAACGCTCGGTAAAACGACGAACAAAAATCGCACGACGAGTTTTAAGGGATTATCGGTGAGGGAAGACTTGACTCTTCAAAATATCGGTGGATCTAGCTGCGTAAAAGAATTTTTAACGTTGCTACACACGTTTGAACTTTGACAGTTTTCGAGAAAAACAAATTCGCGGCTGTCAAAGCGGTGGCTTCCACGCTTCAAAATGGATCGTTGTATGATCTGTTTTTTTATAAAATTGTGTCACTTGAAATTATCGACAATTTTTCATCGTCATTGGTACAGTCACGCTCTCCGTTATATACAGTCCGCAATGAATATTACGAAGATCATATCGCTCCATCGAAAATGGTTTTCTTTTTTCCGTACAAAAACGTGGTGAAACTTATTATTCCTTCCGAAATCAATGTCCACCCAAGTTCGTCATTATCGTGTACAAAAAATGTGTGAAATATGTGCTATATTTCTATCCAAGAGTTAGTGTTATTCGTACGTGCGTCTCCACGTTCGGTCAACAATTTCCCTCCAAAGTATGATTTTATACCACGCGAATGGAAAACGTTTCTCCCCCTCGAGTGCGATCCATTTCTCGCGTATAAGAAGAAGAAGAAGAAGGAGGAGGAGCGAGATAAAAAATGATCGAGTTCCAGTGGCGAGATGGAATATTCGTTAATGGAATGTATTGTGAAAACAGGCCAGCCACCAAGCAAACCAATGTCTGGTTTATTCAGGTTCGAGCCACCATTCGTTTTAGGGGACGCAAATGGGGGGGAGGGGAGGAACGATTTTCGTCGACATACGAGCGACAGTTCGATTCTGCTTGATGAACACCGACAGCCACTGTGACTGTCGTTGACAGAACGATAACTCTCATTGGAGGAAATTGCGAGAGTGACGCGACTCTGCTCTCCTCCGTTTAAAAATACTGCCATTGCTAAAGTGTCACTGCGGCTCGCGTGCCATTAATTAAATTAAATTAAATTAAATTAAATTAAATTGATTGATTAAATATCGAAATATCTGTATATACGCGATTTCGAGTGAATCGTTTGTTGGGTTTATCGCGTTGAGATAATCGAGACGCGAAAAGCAGAAAGAGGGAGGAAAAAAAGAAACGAAAGGACAGGCGAAGAAATTCTCGATAATGACGCGCTTGTTTCGTCGCTCGTTGGAGGATCCGCCTTTGAAGACAATGAAGAGGTAATTGCGCTCCTCCCTAGGCAACAGGTTCTCTCCTCTCTGCGCCCCGCGTCTCTGACCGAGGGGCGCGAATTACAGGAACCAGCGCCTCGAACTTTCTTCTTCTTCTTCTTCTTCGAGAAGGAGACTTACTTCGAGACTTCGCGAGACACTTTTCGAAAGTGTGCGTGCACCGAGAGAAGACATCGAAAGAGCTGCTGTCAACTTCTCGATATAACCGAGGCAAACCCGTGACTCGTAACTTCTCTCTCGCGCAAAGTGCGTGAAAATCGCGACAAAAGAACGAAGCGAGACGATTCGCTCGGTCGACGAAGAAAAGAAACGAAAGGGGAAAACAATGAACTCGCAATTAACGCGCAACAACGAACGTGTTTAGTTCCACGGTTGAAATTCCCATTTCAAGTGTCAAAGCCACGTTTTCACCGATCGGACTCGAACGAGCGTAAAAACGTAATCGCAATTTGCATTTCGACGAGCGTGCAACATGTTAGAGTTACGTAAAAGCGTGATTAGCTAACGCACGTTCTCCAATTCGCCACGGACTCGGACTCTATTTTTTTTTTTCGATACACCACCCTCGTGGCGAACCAACGTCGAGAACAGATCGAAGAAATCGAATCTGTTGTTCTGTGAATTTTTTTTTTTTTTTTTTCACCGATCGACAGAAAAGATCGTCGATTAGAAACAAAGGGTAAAAGAAAGATGTTGGCAGGGGAGAAGAGTAACGAGAAAGAAAAAGAGAGAGAGAGAGAGACGATAAAGTACCTCGTGGAAGTAGATTTCGCTTGCGGGAATTCGAGATGCGATCGGAGGAGTAGCCGGCGACGGTTGATTATGGTTTCGAGCAGCAGCGAGGATCGGTGCTTCGGCGGCACAGTGACTGAGCTTGCAAGCACGCGACCACTTTATATCGTAGACGGGGACTGGGTCGGCGGCGTTGGTGGTGGAAACGCGTCGGGCGGCGGTGGTAAACCCACCCCTTTTCGACGCTCTTTCGACGATCACGCGACGCGGATTTCGACGATATTTCCAAGAGATATTCGTTCGTTCATCCGTCCGTCCGCGCCAGATTTCGCCGATTGAACGATTAATTCGATTAATTCCACTGTGCCGATTTCGATTCGCCGATTCACTCTTTTGCCACTCCCGAGGCTCGATTCGACTGTCCGTTAATTCGAGTCGAAAACAACGAAGTAACCGGGAAGCAACGAAGATTTATTCTTTTTTTCTTCTTTTTTTTTCGGCCTGATGAAATTCGAGCTTGGAATTGCGCGAGATCGAAGAACGGAACACAGAGCAGAATTGTTCGCGACATGGTGCGCAATTGTCGCGAAATTCCAAAAGGGAATTTGTTTCGTGAAATTTACGCGACGAATGCTCGACTTTTCATTTATTTGACGTTGATTTTCGACTAAAGATCGATATATTACCAAGCGATATTTCATTACATCGTCAATCCACAAGTAACTAGCTAGCACAGAGTAGTTATCACATCGTGTACTAATCAGTTTTGTAAAAAGTTACGTTAGTAAAATGAGCCTGCCGTGTTCCGAATTTGTTGAGTAAAAAAAACGTGTGAAAATAAAATGAAATATTTAACGAAAAAGGGAATAGATAAATATACGGAGATTTTTTTGTCTTTGTCGAAGAACAAGTTTCTTTCATCAACTTTCATAGCACTTTCGCGATATGAAACAAAATGTAAAAGAATTCGGTACACTGAAGTAGCGAGACAAAAAACTATAAGAGCAGTGACGTTTTACAGCGATTGTCCGAACAAGCCATTTTTATGCAACTCCTTGCTTCAACAAAGTGAATCTTTATATGTAACTATTAATTACATTGTATATACTATACTGTATTTTTTATAATACCTCGTCCTTCTGGTGGAGATATATTCTACAGTCTTAAACTTGTCGTAAAATATATAGTGTTTAGCGGATTAAATAAATATGCCAGCGTGTACCACCGATGGTACACGCGGCCTGAATGGAAAGTTTAACGTGTACCATCGGTGGTACACGCGGCAGGGAACGTATTAACCGATTCAATATGGCTTCGTCTTTGGCCCCCGTTTAATTGCGAGTGCGTTGTCAGTAAACGGAACAGCTACGACGCGAACGTTACTTTCCGGGTGTGAAGGAGCTAAAATTATAGTTTAAATTTAAGCAATGTAATCAATTGGTGGAAAGAAACGCGTTTCATAGCAACAAAAGTTTTGTAAAATTGTTCAACGATGTGATATTTCGTACGAAATATTTCGAAACAGGGGTAGACGCGTAAACCTACGCATAGTAAATTTTACGACAGCGACTTTCTCGTCGTCTTCATGTACCTTCGATTTTTTCTTTTCAGTAGCGCACGTGTTTGGTAGATCTTGATGCGCTAGATGAAAAAGAACAGGACTGATAAATTGTCTGACGTTCGAAATATAACCTCACTTTTTTTCTCCAATTTGCCATTCATTGTAAGCACGTCCCCCCGATTTTCTTTCCAATACCAAACGTGTTTGGTAGATTTTGATGCAGTAGATTAAAATTGTCGCTGGTAAATTGTCTGACGTTCGAAATTTAACCTCACTTTTTTTTTTTTTTCAATTTGCCATTCATTGTAAGCATGTCCCTTCGATTTTCTTTCCAATAGCACACGTGTTTGGTACATGTTGATGCGCTAGATGAAAAAGAACAGGACTGATAAATTGTCTGACGTTCGAAATTTAACCTCACTTTTTTTTCGAATTTGCCATTCATTGTAGGTACTTCGACTTTCTTTTCAGTAGCACGTTTCGATACGATAGATTAAAACGAAACTAGCACAACGAGACCGTATTATCGAAACGGTTAAACAGATATTGCGTTGCTTCGAAATATAGATATCTCGAGCTCTGCTTCATCACGAGTGACAAAGGCATTCAGAATGAGCGATCGTTTCGTCAAATCAACGATGATGCTCGAAATTCTAGTATAGTATATATAGCCCCAGTACGATCGACTTCTACGGTCCTCTGAATTTCCAAGTGGAAAATGTCGAGAGGACCAATTCTCTTCTTTCAACAAACTCGAGACGAACAATCGATCGCGATCGTGCGAACGAGATCGTACATGGGCTGCACATTTCAGGAGAGAGGTTATATTTTCAACGCGACGCGGAGACACATGGAGGGGGGGGGGATCCATCCAGTGTGTCAGTCGAGTGGACGAGAACCGACAGAATTGCGGGACCAATGCGGCGGCAGCTGGTCGAGAAATTCGCGGTAGCAAGAGCCAGGAATGTCTCGTCCACCGAAATATGCCAAACGGCATGCCCGCTCGACGTATCGCCGCAAGCTTGACTCATGGCCACGAAATGATCACGATTCGTCCATCATTCGGCCGACGACTGAACGTTGTTGCTCGTATGTTACTCCTATGGTGGGGCCGCGTTTGCCCCTCGCTCGCCGATTTTACGCGCGTTCAGTGGATTCCTGTTATAATCGAGTTGGGCTGTTGGCCCAATTACCCGCTCGTCGAGATCGTGTCCATGCAAAATTCTGCCTTCCCCGATTGTTCGTTGCGTACGAATACCATCGACTTAACCTCTTAGCTGTACTGGTTCTTGTCTAATGCCTTTTTGAACGACACGCCATTGTGCATACAGTGGCGCGCTTGTTTCTCACAATCAGCCGAGGAGAGCTGTGGTATATGTAAATCGTTGTGTGTCACGGTTCTTCAAGTTTTTTTTTTATGTAGGAAAAGCTTGAGTTTATTTGTTCTTTCAATTTCAATAGTTGAATTTGCTCATTCTTTCAGTTTCGAAAGTTCAATCTATTCGTTCCTCCAATTCTTGACCTCGAATTTATTCATTCTTTCAATTTCAATAATTGAATTCACTCGTTCTTTCAATTTCAGCAGCTTGATTTCTTCGTTCTTTCAATTTCAAAAGTTCAATCTATTCGTTCTTCCAATTCTTGACCTTGAATTTATTCATTCTTTCAATTTCAATATATATTTATATATAATATATAATTGAATTGAATTTACTCGTTCTTTCAATTTCAAAACTTATAGTGCCTCAGTGCTTCTCAGTCGAAGAGAGCTGCATACACTGTTATACCGCATAAACCATTATGCTATTTTTCAAATTCATTATTTGGAAAAAAACTTGACTTTATTCATTTTTTATTCATTCTATCGTTGCTTTTCAAATTCATGGAAGGAACTTGAACTCATTCGTTCTTCCAATTTCAAAACTCACAGTGGCTCACTGTTTCTGTGTCTGAGATGCAGTTATGGTTTTTCAAATTCTTGATATAGAAAGAACATTTGATTCACTCTTTCAATTTCAAAACTTGTATTACGAGAAAGAAAACTGTATAAATTGTTACGTTGTCGTTTGTTTTTCAAATTCCTCATATGAAAAAAAAAACTTGAATTTATTCATCCCTTCGGTATCACAATTTGTAGTGGCTCGGTTGAAGAGAGCTGTACACACATCGTTATATCCTTTCCCTAATTTTTCAAAGTCTTCGTATAAACGAACTTTAATTCATTCGAAATTCTTTAATTCTTCCCAATTTCAAAACTTCAGTTCGTTCAGAGTTTTATTCTACCAAAGTGATTAATGTAGCGCAAAGCAGCACACCGGATAGAAATTTCATTATAAAATTTTATTTCTTTTTTTTTACACAGTTCGCGCCTTATCGTGCTTTATCATGCATTTCAAAGCACCGGGGGGGGGGGGTGAGGAAACGTAGGAAATTGCTCGGCACTTCTTTCCGTGCCTGATAATAAGAACAAGGAAATTATCGCCTGCCTCGTGCGATTGTCGCAAAGATCACGCTTGAAACTGTTTGCTTAGTCGTGCAACTCTTTGAGGTTAGGTGAGTTAAAAAATGTCTTACCTTTTTTCTTACAATTAGCTTTTCATGCATGGTGGGATTTTAACCCACCTCGAAAAGTTGAAGTTACTCATAGTCGTACAGTATTCATATTTTAATATTTTTTCCATTCTTTTCTCTTTTTTTTGTATTAAAAAAAATTCCACGCAACTTGGGTTTTTATTTTTGTTGAAAATCGTGTGCCTCGAAGAGTCACATAAGGCATGAAATATGATTGTGTGTTTGCACGTGTGAGTTTGCGAAGTCGAAGATTTTGAGGTTAGATATCGAATAGAGAGAATCGATCGTGAAAGAGTATCGAGTCGCGGAGTACAGATCGTGAGGAAATTACATAGAATATCAAGTCGTGGCAGAGATCTTGAGAGAGTTGTAACGAGTAGCGAGTTCTGATACGACAGCTTCATATCTTTCGTCGTCGTTGCCTTTCGTATTCGAACTTTTTCAGTATTCTTTAATTCTTAAATTAATAAACATTTTTTACATATTTATATATATATATATTTATTTATTTATTTATTTTATACTTGTGTTATTTATTAATTTCATATTTATTTCAAATAAATTAATTTTTATATCTATTTTGTATTTGTTTTAAATCACTAGGTAGGTAAGTTCAATTTCTGTAAAAAAAAATCTATCCTCGCCGCAGTTAAAACGCGTGAACGCGTTTCGCTTACCAACAAGGACACCAACTGCTCGTCGTCCCGTCGGCAGCAACCGCAACGTAACAACGTCGGACGACAAGCGACGTTAATGTCTTTACGCGTGGAGAGCCTTGCCGAAGATGCGACGCGTGCGGTTTCCACGAAATCGAACGAAATTGAAAATTCCCTGCAGCTTGATCTCATCGTTTCCTCGCCGTCGATCGAAGCGAGAAGAGAACTGCAGATTCGTTTCGAAAGAGAGAAAGAAAACGAATTTCGAATCCAGAAAATTCGACAAAGAAAGGGAGATAATGAGGGACAAAGATTGAAAAAAAATTGATTCGGGTGTAGTGGCTGTCGGACGATCGATAGACCGCGACGTGTAATCGACTAGAAACGCGCCATCAACGATGGAACTTCGCGGCGAGGGGCGGGGGGAGCAGCACGATCGCGCGAACGACGACGATAAAACGCGATAAAAAGTTAGCGTTCACCGCGGCTCTCCCAAAGGAGAATTTTACTACTCGCGAATTTTTTCCTCCCCTTTTCTTTCTCCTTCTCCTCGACACTTTTATTTTCTTTTCTCTTTTAACATAGAATATATTTTACCGAGGGTGTGAGTGGGCAAAAAATGTAACGAAATGTGCAATGAAAACGCGTCGCACTCTCGACCAGGAACTTGGTGGAGGGGGAGGGGTGTCACGTGATTAAGTAGAGAGATAAATTTGACGAACGACGTGTCATCAGTTGTAGATGCTGCAAAGGAGCGAGGTGTTGAAGTTGTCGAGACACAGACGGTGGGCAAGCTGGATTGCGAGGAAAATAAAAGTAGTTAATAAAATTATAGCTATCACCAACCAATTCTGTCGATGAAAAATGATCAGGAATAGAAATAAAGCAAACGTACATGAAAGGGTGTCAAGTTTGATTCCCTCGCAGAAATGAAGTCAGACATGTTCTATGTGACAGGTAAAACCGCTCATTTTTTTTTCTTTTTTTTTTTCATTCGCTGCCGGAGGGAGACGAGCGAGCAGCGTCCAAAAAAGCTGCACAAAAGCTCCGTCTTCGTTAATATTTATACCGGATGTTTCAAGGCTGCTTTCTATTCGAGCGTGGCGCGAGCAAGAAATTAGACGTATTCTTTCGAGCGGAACGAGGTTAGCGTCAATCAACTTTCGCGCGCGCAAACTATCCGGTCCGTATTTGCTCGACCTGAGCTTAAATAATTCTGCCATCCGCAGAAAACCGGGCGAACAATTAAGTTGCCACGAGACGCGAGAGACAGCCGCTTAAAATTATCCACGGGCATTCAATGTACGACGACTCGGCGCGTTAATATTCGGACGCTCGATTTAAACTGTTTAAATTTCGTGAAAATAGAGGAAGCGGATACGAGGTCGATAAGTTCACCGGGCAGCAAGTTTCGAAGCTTTCGAAATATATACAGGGTGCGCCAAATGTTTCTTCTCGCCTATTTTTGTTTTGATAGAAAAAAGAAGAAAAAATATGAAGAACACGAGGAAAAATTAATTTTTATTAATTTCAAGCCTTTTCTCCCATTATATCAGAGGATTATTGAAAACAAACGTGACAAGGATTTTTCGAATTTCCAGTTCAACGCTCGAAGTTCGAGCAAAATGGCGTGAAGAGATTCGTACGATTTAATTTTTTCGAGGATCGTTGGAAAGGAGAGATTTCGATCTTCAAATCCATATTGTAGATTCACTCGTAAAGAAACGTTTTCCAATTTTTTTCAGTGTCCTCGCGTAACAATGTTTAGATCAGGTTATGCCGGATTAGGTTATGTTGGTTTTTCTAAGGGAAAAAAGTGCCTTCATTTCTACCACCTCGAAACGGAACAACACATTTCGAAAGTAAAAATCTCGAGATCTTTTGATCTTCTGTTCTTTTTTTTTTTTTCTTTTACCTACGAAATTCCAACTAAAGTGTAAATTCCTAGTCTTTTATTGAAGTGTGTATCCCCGACTTGCTGCTTTGACTTTTACCATTTTAACGAGGCGACATTTACTTCGCTGCTACCGGGTTTCTTACGTCGTCGTCGTGTGTGTGTGTGTGTGTGTTTGTGTGTTGAATCGTTCGTGGATGCGCGTACCGGCACGCGTAAACGGAATCTTTATTTCCCCTTTGAGCTTTTCCAGCGTCGAGCGCTCGAACTCCACGCTCCAGCTCCGGCATTCGTCGAATAAAAAAAAAACCGGACCGCCGGAATTTACATTGACATCGTATTTTACATCACATGTGTGTGTGTGTGTTAAACAAGGAATTTCACAGCAGACGCTACGGTATTTCTCTCCCGGGGCTGGCGAAAATTCAATTAAAAAATTCGATTTTTAAAGGTCGATGTCGAGATCGGTGTCGTCGACGATCAAGGTCGCCTCAGAGTCGTTGAGAAACGAGGTAGAAACGAACGAAAACAAGAAATACCACACGATCAAATTTAAAAAAAATATATATACATTACTATTTTAAAAAGTAATAGAAATTTGGGAAAAAATATATATATCTTTATTCAGAAGAGTAATAAAAATTTGAAAATATATATACATATATAAATAAAATATTGATACATAGATAGACATTTTAACAGTATTAATTTATAACAATATATATGTATTGAACTTGAGATATATAATTATATATTGAAATATATTTATATAATAATTTAAAGACATATATAAATAATAATATATATATTATTTAAATAATTATATTTCAAATATATATATATATATTTAAAAAAAAAATGCTTCTCCGATTTTTAATCGTATTCTTGTATCTACCCTGAACGAACGATCGGGCATCAGGCTCGACGGATCGATAGATCGATGAATAACAACGTCGTTTGTTTTACGTAACTTAACGAGCGGTTCGCGATTAGTTGACCGTGTCTGTCGTTAATTAAATATTTTCATAACATCGTCGTCTCTCTTCGTTTTTTTCTTTTCTCATCGACGTTACCACGCTCGTCCTTCCCCCCTCCCCCCTTCATCGAGCGACGATACAAGTTTCACGATTCTCGATGATCGTCGAAAGAGCCACTTAAACAACAGAATCGTTATTCTGCAGGTTTGCTGGTTATCTGTGTCGGTGTGACAATTCTACGCGAATACGTCAACATGTTGAAATCGGTATCGCGTGTCAACGACGATTGTGTCTTTAACGCACGAGGCGAGCACGCGATAATATCGCCGCGCAATTGTTATCATGATCGACAGTCGACGATCTCGTGTTCGGGGCTCGCTTTCAGGGGAACGAGTCGGAGAAGAGTCGACCCGGCAGCAGTAGAACGTATCGTTGTTCGGTCAGACAGGAGGAGGATTCTTAACACGTTGTCTGTCGCTACGTTTCGTAACAGCGATCGCTGCTTCTCTTTCCTTTTCTCGTGCATTGTGACGCTGTACGCTACGTGCTCTCTCGAAAGTATCACGCCGAGATCGATTTCACGCCGATGAACGTCTTCGAAATTTCTTCGAAGTATCACGAGAAACGTTTCAGTCGAGCGTTTTGTACATGTACACTGTGTTTAATCTCTTAACTGTAAACGACAAGTATACTCGTTGATGAAGATTTTGGTAATTTTTTGTGCAACGACGAGTATACTCGTCGTGCGTGAAAAGAATTAAAATTTGGTACTCGAATTAAACTTTTTGTGGAAGATG
>WIUT01008100.1:0-11018 GCA_010645135.1 Tetragonula clypearis | reverse complement strand
AACAGTGGTATGCTAAACCATAAAGTTGACAGACTGTATCACAGATCAAGAAGCTAAGAGTAAACAGTGGTATGCTAAACCATAAAGTTACACACTGTATCACAGACCAAGAAGCTAAGAGTAAACAGTGGTATGCTAAACCATAAAGTTGACAGACTGTATCACAGATCAAGAAGCTAATAGTAAACAGTGGTATGCTAAACCACAAAACTAAGGGAAAAGAGTGAACACACTGGCGAACGTACATCCGGAGCCAACCGAAGAATGATAAAAGGAAGAAGACAGTCGACGAGGATAAATTGAATATTCTGATCGAAGGAAAAGACTCCTCACCTGCAGCGAGGATTAACCAAGTAACAGACAGGATACCTTGGGCCAACACGGTCCATGTATCATCCTGGATGATAAAATAACATGGGCACCAGCAATAATCAAAAGAGCAAATCTGTCATACCCTGCACCCGAAAGGGTGAAACTGTGACAAAGAGAAAAATCACATGATCATTGCCATGCAAACCTATTGATCAAAGATTTAAATAAAACAGTTAAAAAAATCCCACTTGAAATCAGAATCAGACTTCCAAACTGCGTGCTGTCCTACCAACCAACCTATCAACCAAAACCAAAATCTAATAGAGGACTTAACAGGGCATTTTTACCAAGGCAAGGTAACGCAAAACCAAAAACTAATAGAGGAGCTAACAAGGCATTTTTACAATGGTTCTTGAAGCTTTTCCTGCTTTCACCACAGCAACAAAAACTTGTAAGTAAAACTAACAATGGTACAGGTGGAACGAAAGATAGAGCTTCATGAGAAGATCATCCTGTTCTTCTAAAAAAAAAGGGTCACGTTCCAACTCCAGAAACAGACGGTCCCCCAGACAAACGTCTGCTTCTATCACGCTCGGTTCAAGGAAAGAGCGAAGAAGCACTGTACTTTGGTCCTGGTCGGTGGGGAAAATATTGTATCACGTATTAATCAGGTCGAACACAACATCGAGACGATCGATCGTTGGACCTTCAATATGCAGTAAACCCAGAAGACTGGCTGCTGATTTTCAAAGCGATGAAGGACGAGATCGACTACTATGTTCCAATAGGGCATCATCATCCAGCCGACTATTCCGTCTTCGAAAGGGCACAGAAGCAGTATCTAGAATGAAAAGAAATTTTGGCCTCTCAATCCATGCGCGCTGTAACTCCGGAAAATTCGTTTTCCATTTTTTTCAAAATTTACCTCCTCAGTTTCTACGTGAGGTACATGTTTGAGAAAGTTGGACTGAAAGTTGTCTTTGAAAGAAAAAGACATGAAAACTGCTAAGTGATTTTTCTTTTTTTCTCTTTTTCGAGATTGTAACTTTTTGAAATGTCGTCACTAACACAGTTTTAAAGCAAGAAAAATTATATAATTAGTAACTATATAATATATACACACACACACACAATAATTATATTAATAATAATAATAATAATAATATTTATAGTGATATTAATATTTATTATGATTATTTATAATAACAATTTTATAGTAACATAATAATAATAATAATGTAATTTCAAAATTAAAAAATTTTCATTTCTTTGATAAATTGAAATTAAAGAAAATTCTGTAACGAGACATTTTTCTTCGTTTAAAAAAAGATGATTTCAGAGAATATTATAGAATTCTAGATATTGTCTAAGCTCATATATAATCTATCATTCAACTATTATACAATCATTAATTTGTAAAATTTATTCAAAAGTAGAATTCAAATAAACTGTAATATATCATTACAATGTATAGAAAATATTGTTTTCAACATTTTAATTTAATTGCAATCAATGAAATTATAGTAATAAATATAATAAATTCAATATTATTTTATTAGGAAATAACTGTATTTCACTTATAAATATTAACTGCTTCTTTATATTTTTCTAGAACTTCAAAAATCATCATGTCTTCAAACATTTGTGGGAAATGTTCACTATGTTCAGTCACTATAACTTGTGTTTTTGACTAAGGCAAGTTTCTCTTTCATGCTATGGTAAGTCCATTTTTATTAGAATAAAATTCTAAATATATATAATTTAAGTATTAAAGTATATGAAATAACTAACTGTAAAATTTCATAAGGCTAAAAATGATGTTTTAATTTCTAGCAACTCCGGATTATAAAATTAATATATTATATAACATATTAATAAATTAATATAATAAATTAAATAAATTAATCTATTAGTATATGCATGTTGTTTCATAAAGCTTATGTGTATATTAAATTTCAAAATTTCGAAATTAATTTTTTTTATAAATTTTAGAAATACATGTGTATGTATCAGTATTATTAATCATGAATTTAAGATCTCGATTTCAATAAATAATATATATTGAATAAATTATACATATTGAAGTATAATAAAATTGAATATGAAGAATAAAAAAACAAGAAATAATAAGTAGTATGTATATATATATATATAGTTAACACACACACATATATACATATATATACATACATACATACATACAACAATATATATGTATATATGTATTATTAATACAAAATACTATAAAATAAGAATATACAAGTGTACAAATTTAATTTATTGTATTAAATTTGATATTAAAATAGCACACGTGTAAATTTAAAAAAGAAAATATAAAGAAAAAAGGAGACAAGAGAGGGCATAGATCGATTGTGTTTCTCTATGTTCGTTGGAAGCATGTTGACTTAAAAAAAAAACTGTTTGTCATGGCAGTCTTTCGTTCTAGGACATTCTAGTACGTTAGAAATCAAATATAAGTCATGATAACAATATCGAACAGTATAAATGTCAACTGTTACTTGAAAAAAAAATGTAAACAATCAGAACACCTTGACCTTGACCGTTAACAATTATCAGCAATTACAAGAGCTTATATCAATAGTTAAAACTGCGTGAATATTTTGTTTCTTTCAAACACGCAATATAAAATATATTTATAAAATATATATTAAAAAATTATATATTGAAATATATATTATAAAATATATATTAAATACAATATACCGGATGGACTATGATCGAATATCGGTATATTAAAATTTATTCAAGTAAAATAATTTGATATTTAAAAAAAAAATAAAACGGTATTTAATAAAATAATAAAAATTACAAATTACAAATAAAATTACAAGTAAAATACTTTTTGTTTTCTAATAAGTTAAATCTGTTGTTTTATCATATGAAGTTATTCTGAAATCGTGATACAGGCATATAAAAGTTACACGCAAAATCTAAAATTGAAAATGTGAAATGAAATTTTTTCGTTTCGAAACCACGTTTTCAGAAACGTCCAATTTGAAAATTTATTGAATGATTAAATAAATTCTAAAATAGATTTGAAATTATCTTTGTTTCTATCAATGTGGTATTTCGCAATCGTTACAAAATTTATAAATATAATATATCACTCGCACTGTACAAAGTGTAAATTACCAAGTAGTTGCAAATTATACATTCTCCTATTGAAATATCACATTTTCTCTACAAAAATTTCAAAAACTATGTTTATACTTTGTACATACTCATATTTCAATTCAATTGGTATCGAATGCATAAAACAATTGAAATCTACGTATAATTCGATAAAAATGTGCTCTCTTATCGCTTAAAATTCAAATTACTATGTTCAAATTAAAATTCGATTAACTTTAAAATTCATTGCCAATAACGTAGCAAATGAACATTAAATTTAACATAAGAATATTCTGTTTTCACACTAACTGAGTATTTATAAGTGCTTACCTCGATTCTTGGACAGGATCGTCTATTCCGCGCTACGTCTAAAGCGCTAATGATGTTTCAACGACGCGAACTACCCTTTATAATCGAACGATACACGTACGCTAATCGTTGATTGGCTACAATCGAGAATTAGTCATGAGACCTGCGCGCCATCACACTACAAACACTGTAATCTTACTCTAGCTAGTCGGTAACGTTGAGAATAAGACTGAAATGGTAAAACGACCATTTAACCATCGAAACGCTAGATGTCGTTAAGAGAAACTTCCAGGATTTTCACGTGTGATATGAAGTTGTGAAACGTAACCTATATAACATTCGGTAAACATCATCTAAATGTATTCCTCTCTTGTTTCCTGAATAATTGTACTACTTATTTCATTATATTGCCCAGACGGAGAAACACAAACGTTCTGAAACAAAAACTGAATCGAAAGAATCCGATTATTGATGCGCGATTATAACCTATAAACACCTTATGTGATTTCACTTCTGTTTAGAAAAATGTCAGCCCCATTTCAAGACATCATTGAGGATATAGAAGATTTGATATCGTCGCAAGATATTACACCAAAGCAACGATATAGTGCGAGAAAGAATGTCACTGTTCGCCCTAAACGTAAACAAATAACCGAGGAAATGCCGCGACCCACAATTCTTAGTAGCGTCGTGCCAGGAACGCAAGTAATCTATGTAAAAACATGGGGATGTACTCATAATAATTCTGACAGTGAGTACATGGCAGGCCAGCTTGCTGCCTATGGTTACAAATTAACAGAAAACAAATACGAGGCAGATTTGTGGCTCTTGAATTCCTGCACCGTAAAAAGTCCAGCAGAGGATCACTTTAGGAATGAAATCCAAGCTGGAAGAAAGATGGGAAAACATATTGTTGTTGCTGGGTAAAGATTTTCTTGCGCACCTCTTTAAGTAGCTCTTTTTATCACTTTACAAAAATCTTACTTAGATACGTCCCGTGTTATATAATTTTTCGATTACTTTTTGATTTCGATTATTTATTGTAAAAATGATTATCAATAATTAAACGAAAATAAGTCACAGTAACGTGTAAAGGATCAAGGTAATTAACAAAGAATCTCTTATTCTTCTCGAAAAGAATAAAATGTACGCTTGAAAACGCTTTGAATCTTCTGCGATAACGACTCCAGCATGATATATGAAATTACATGAAATAATATTAATACATATATCTCTCTTGCATTTCTTTCTTGCTCGCAACAATTAAGCAAACTTAAATTTAAGACAGAAGAAGAAATACTTTCCTCTTGTCTAAATATCTTTCTTCCAATTTAATTTGTTTCATTTTACATCAAGATCTACTAACTAATGATTAAATCATTCTGCGTTGCTACGTTATATTATAATAACAGAGTAAAAGTTACATTTAAACATTCAATAAGACTATATATTACTAATATTTTGTTTCCCTTAGCAATAAATAATAATTCTTAATCAGTAGATTTCTTATACATCTTTCAGATTACTTAACTACAATTAAAAACGTGTTGCTCTTCATAATTTTTCATGAAATACGTTACATAAGTATAAAGAGTACGTAAAAAGAAAATTATTTCACTTTGACAAGCGTAAAGTTTACAAAATATTTTCACCAATTAATAATTCCTTCTCGTGTACAGAGAAACTAAAGAAAAAAAAGAAGATAAAACAAGTAACGACAAGAGACAAAATTATTTTCAGATGCGTGCCGCAAGGTGCACCGAGATCATCCTTCTTGCAAGAATTAAGCATGATCGGCGTGCAACAAATCGACCGCGTGGTAGAGGTGGTCGAGGAAACGTTAAAAGGCAACACCGTCAGATTTCTTCAGCAGAGGAAGCAAGCTGGCAAGAAAATCGGTGGCGCCTCCTTGAGTTTGCCGAAGGTGCGCAAGAACCCATTGATCGAGATCATAGCTATAAACACAGGATGCTTGAACCAGTGCACCTACTGCAAGACAAAACACGCCAGAGGCGAATTGGGAAGCTACCCGCCGGAGGAAATCGTCGAACGTGCGACACAGGCGTTCGACGAGGGTGTCTGCGAATTATGGCTAACGTCCGAGGACACGGGAACCTACGGCAGAGACATTGGCACGAGTTTGCCCGAATTGTTATGGAAACTCGTGGAAGTGGTGCCCGACGGATGTAGGCTTCGCGTCGGTATGACTAATCCGCCGTATATCCTCGAGCATTTGCAACAGATGAGCGAAATACTGAAGCATCCGAAGGTCTACAGCTTTCTTCACGTTCCGGTGCAGTCGGGAAGCGACCAGGTGTTAGCCGACATGAAACGCGAGTACACGCGTGCCGATTTCGAGCGGGTTGTCAACTTCCTGCGAGAACGTGTCCCCGGACTGACCGTAGCGACGGATATTATCTGTGGCTTTCCAACGGAGACGGAAAACGATTTCCAGCAGACGATGAAACTCTGCGAGAAGTACAAGTTCCCGATCTTGTTCATCAATCAGTTCTTCCCCAGGCCGGGTACACCGGCCGCGCGAATGCCGAGAGTACCCATGCAACAGGTGAAGAAAAGAACGAAAAAGCTGTCAGAATTCTTTCAGTCTTACTCGCCGTACGACGACAGCATAGGGCTTGTCCAAGACGTGCTAGTCACCGAGGTGTCGCACGATAAAAAGCACTACGTTGGTCATAATAAATTTTACGAACAGATTTTAGTACCGCTGAGGAGCGAGTATTTGGGAAAGATGATCACAGTGAAAATCGTAGAAACGTCGAAATACTCGATGAAGGGAGAGCCAATAACCGAGGGTGTGTCCCCGGCGTTGAAACCATGCTTGCCAAAAGGGACTATATCGGGGATACCAGTGGAAATGAAACCATCGAAGTATAGAATAGGAGCCGTTCTAGCAGTTTTTCTGGCTATCGTTCTCAGGCTGTTGTGGAAATTTTTCACGCGTTCTTGACTTTGAGTAGGTGTTCTTTTTATTCAGAAGTTCTTGGACTTTGAATTTGTAAAAAAGAAATTACTGCAACTGCAGAAATAAAAGCTAACAGGTGTACATCGGTAAATCATGCGTTTCATATTTAAAAGGAATACGTTGTACAAATATTTTTAATAAATAGTTCAATTTTATAATTTGTTGATTTTATAAGAAACTACAACGCGTAAATGCTGTTTCACTCAGTCATTGGTTTCTCATAAATTCCATACAATACGATATAACAATCATATTCTATCGTTATAAATTGTTCGAAAACTGCCTGATGTACTGTGCATTTCGTCAATTTTCTAATCATTTTTATATGCTGCATATATCGGGCGCAGTTCGAATCTAACAAATTGAAATGACGAAATCCAGGCTCGTTCTTTAAACAATTTATTAATAGATTTTCTGAACAATTTACGTATATATATCTTCGAAATTTATTAGTTGCAAAATTTATCAAAATGATGTACCATACATACTTCTATCATGGATAACGAATGCTTTTGATATATCTGGTTGATATATTAATAAAATAAATAAATAATATTGGACGTTACAAGGTTCAATAGAATTTACTTTTAGCACATCAATATTTTATACAGAAATTGAATTTTATTTAATGTATATACTTTAAATATATATCTACTGATTTTCATCACATAACTCTACAAACAAAGTTTAGAGAAAATGTAAATGCAATAGTTAAATAGTTAAATTCTCGTCTTATGGATAATAAACTTAAATATAATTGAGTTAAAAATATCTTAATTATTGAATTCGACGTTGCAAAGGATATATATATCAAAAGAAAATTGACTAGAATTCTACTATTTCAAACAATACCTGAAATAAAGTGCTTGACAATTGATAAAATAAAAAACACTAGTAAATAATTAATTAGTTATATTTCAGTTGAAAAAAAAATACAGGAACCGGCCTTGAATGGGCTTACAAAAGTATTATTAGGATGATATGAGTATATTAAATGACCTTCTAGGCGAATATAATTTAACTTATTCTCAATACATATTCGGAACTACAATAGTACAAAAAAAAAAAAAAAAAGAAAGAAGAGAATATTGAGCATTCTCGAGTTAATTCATCCTCGAGAAATATATATAGGAAGAAAAAAAAAGAAGAACGTAGATTACTTATTGAGACAATATATTCACTAAACACAAACCTTTTAACTTATTACATTAACAATGCTCTTTTATTTGGTACCATCCCTCTCAACGCTAAGGTTTTGCTTTTCATCGAAGTAACCATATTCATAAAAATATTAACTTATTCCTGCTAAAAGTAACTTATTCTAAAACGAGTGGAGTCATTATCAAATTATTTCCTGAGTATTAAAATTCACAGGCAAGCCGATATAACCTGCTAGAAACAATAAAAGAGTTACTTTGTCGAGTCCAAAAAATAGAATTTCCAAACGATATTGTAACAATCGGACTATTTTTTCTTTTTTTTTTTCATACGATATAAATTTCCATTATTTTATGTATAGCAAAATGAACCCAGCCATTGTACTGCAGTGTAAATTTTCTTTTACATAACGATTCGTACACTCTGTTAAAAATTTACTTTTAAATAAACAATTTCTGTACGTTTTATAATTATCATTTTACTGTTCTCGCGTACCTGTGTCATATTATTGTCTTTCAATATTTTAACATATTTATCATATAAACGTAGAAAATCGTCGTATTAAATCTTTATCAGCAAATTTAGAGCAATTGTTGCAACAATTTATTTAGAGCAGCTTCTAATTTTGCTCTCTTTTCTCTATTTTGTTCAGTTGTTCTCTTTAAACCGACATAGCAAAGGAATTATGAAAATAATCTCTTTTACTTTTCTAATGCGATGTAACGAACAGTTATAATATTAAAAGCTGGCACTTCAAATGTTTTGGGATCCTGGTAACGTTCGAACAGGCCTGACCCAAAGATATAAAACACCCGTTTATAAAAATATTTCATATATATATATCTGTCTTTTTTTCGTTTTTTTTTATCTGTACTAGCATAAATTAGTAAATAAGAGAGCGAACGTGTAACTTTTTGAAGGGCGATTAGACTTCTGACAGAGCTCTGACGACAACTTCAGGATATTTAGTAGATTTCTACTTTATTCGACCATTTCTAAGGGCCTCATCGGTCCTTCAAAAAGTGACACCTGTACAATATAAATTAAATTAACATCAACAACTGTGCGACTCTAGTCATTGTTTCATCGTAAAATATAAAGCAAACGCAATAATGATAAATCTACACATTATACTCAATGATGTGAAATTTATTCACTATTCTCTCCCCCTTGTTCACGATAGAAAAATGGCTGACTCGCCAGTAGCTGATCTTCATTTAATTTAACTGTACATCATCTTAAGGACATACTTTTGTTTACGTAATACTTAACGATAAGCAATATATATATATATATATACCATCCAGAAGATCATACTTTATATATACACAAAACGATTTTCGAATTTCTCCTTATATTAGGACGTATAATTTCAAATTTACATATGCTACAAATTCTAGATATTTCTCTGGTATACATATAAAAATAACAATCCTGCAGCAAGCGCAATCCTCGTTCGCGGAAATTTTGGCATTCCTCTAGCTCTCGACATCCAAACGCGCGTTTCACTTTCCACATCTTGGTTCTTCCGTTTATCTTCTCACCAAATCGATGATTTCCCCATAGTTTTCGAGGCGCACAGTGCACGAAATATAAAAATATACTTACATGAATAATTATAAAATAGAATTTCCATCGGTTTTCATCTAACAATGTGCAGCGCATACAATGCATTCGAACTTTTGATTAAGTCTTTGAGCTTTGAGTGTTAAACTAACTGCTGGTGCTGTGTACCGGAAATGATATTGTCTCGTATCACAGAGATGATGTCGCGCTTGCTCCGTGCCGTGAGATATGATTATCGATCAACTGTTCAACGATAGAACTTTTTCATGCTAAGTTGTACTATAAATAAATAATTTAATCTTTTTTTTTTCTCTTACTAAAAAGATGACTATGCAGTTTAAAAAAAAAAATGGTCGATATAACACACACACCGCTTATGCCGTAAATCGTCGAAAAAATATTTGAGAAACGAACGAACCTCTTTGTATTACATAATTTTCTAATTTTCCGGTTTGTCGTTTCGTATTAACACTGTTATTTCGCGTACAGCGTAATTTATTAATTGTTTTTTTTTTTCTTTCAACGTACTCTGCAGATGATGAATAATTATATTTCATTAAACGTAGAATGCTCGACTCACTTTCTTCTTTTTAATATTATTGAAGCAACGCAGAGACATATTTATCAGCTTATTCGAAAGTGTATATGCACAAGTTCGTATGAATTTACGCTACTAAAAATTCTTCGTTAAATATAGTTATAAGATTAAAGACTAATAATCGTTAACAATCATTAAACAAAACCATTAAATCTGCATTATTTGTTATAACTTATGAAAGCAAATATTTAATCTTCTACACGTTCTTAACAAAGGAAATTCGATATCGATCTGATCCGGTAAAAATTTTTCGACAATTTAAAACGATGGTGTGGAATTTTGTTAAAATCGTGTGTGGCCTAATCAAGCGAAATTAAAATTTACCGCGAAGAAACATAAAATATTGCTCGCCTTCAATCACTGGAATTGAAAAAGCGGTTTAGTGAGACGGATAAAAACGTAATTCCAACTAATTACCGAATATTAATGAAATCGATTTTGTTAATTTAGAAAAACCACGATTTTCTAAATTTCTACGAATTTACAAATAAATTTTCGCCATTGATTTTTCTAAATTCACGGCATAAGACTCCCGTGTTTGTTTTCACGATAAATAGAGAGAGCATTTAACATACGCAGTGATACGAAAACACGTGGCAATAACAACGAAACACGCGGGTCTATCTACGACATTTCATTAAAAAAACATAATTATTTGGATTTTCGCCTAACGGGGCCGCCTTACGCACTTACGACGAAATCCTTTTTTTTCTTCTTCTTCTTCTTCTTTTTTTTACATAAACATAAAAGTTTCGTCGATCGATATTCCAATTTATCTCTTTTCATCGGCGATAAACGTAAAAACATATAATTCTACTCGATCAAAATCATAATCCAAAATAAATTTGGCACGATATAAGAAGAATATGGAATTTGCTTGCGTTTCATTCATTCATCATCGATATCAATTTCAATAAAATTCCCCCGTTCCTTTCCATTCTTTTCGGTAAATTGAAAAAA
>WIUT01008099.1:0-11020 GCA_010645135.1 Tetragonula clypearis | reverse complement strand
TCAAAAAACGAAGTTCAAGAAAATAAAATTCAAGAAGATGAGGTTCAAGATATTGACGTTCAAGAAAATGATGCTCGCAATGAAGAAATTCAAAAAAAAAAGAAGAAGAATTTCAAGTGATCTTGAAAAGTTAATTTAGGGTGTAGTCGTAGTCCACACTGTGCAAGTTGCCGTGTAAAAAACAAAGTTCAAGAAAATAAAGTTCGAGAAAAAAGATTCAAGAAAGAAGATTCAAAAAACGAAGTTCAAGAAAATAAAATTCAAGAAGATGAGGTTCAAGATATTGACGTTCAAGAAAATGATGCTCGTAATGAAGAAATTAAAAAAAAAGAAGAAGAATTTTAATCTCGAAAAGTTAATTTAATATGTAGTCCACACAATTGAAAATAGTTTTTAAGACAACAACAACAAAAAATTGAACTTGAAAGAAGGGTTTAAAAGTTAGGTTATGATGTAGTTGTAGAACGTCCGGCTTTGCCGGCGTATAGAACATGCTATTATTATTATTATTATTATCATCTGTTAGAGTAAGTTAATTTGTCTTTTCCATATATTTGCTATTTATAAACACGTTTCTGTCGTTCGAAATAATAATTCAGCGTCGCATCTCAAGCTCACCTGAGGAACCATTGACACCAGTAGGGTGCCGAAAGTTTCAAGCCTGAAATCTGGAATATTTCAGCGCGCGTGCATTTCAGACAACAGCCTGTGTGTGTGCGTATGTGTGTGTGTGTGTACGGCCAGTTCGACGGAGCCACACGTTTCACATTCGCGGGAAAGGTCAACATCCAGATTGGAGATAGACTCTGAGATGTTTACAGCTATTATCATCGAGTTCGACCGCGGTGGAACACAAATACGAATTTAATACCGATCAATCACGGACGACGTGACGCAGGCACTGACCTCGCCCAACGATTCATACACGAATCTCTCAGTGAAAGCGATAGCCCGCTACGTTACGTTAGCCCGCTAACGGATGTAATAATTATTCAAAAGTGGCGGTGTTCTCGTGTTCAGCTGTGCGATAGGATCGCTCCTCCTGCCGGAAGCAACGCTCGGACAATATTAGTTATCGTTGAGTTATCGATGGCAGTCGTATCGTTTTTCTACGCGAACAACAACTCCTCGCTGAGTGAACAATCGTCGTTTGGCTTTCGCAAAAGCTCTATCGTCCCGATATAGAAAACGACACGTCGTAACGACACGTTGACAACTTCCTGAGCAAAACGATAACTGACGCGTGTTTTCTCGACATAAGGTTCTATTTCTTTTCTTTTTTTTTTTTTTTTTAGCAGTTAGTATAAAGTTCGTACACGGACGGAAACCTCCGTAAGCGTTACTAAAAAAAAAAAAAAGAAAAAAAAACCGAGCTTCAGGCTTTCACGTAAGTCTTATATTTGACTGACAACGAGCGAACATCTCTGCGCGCAAACGATTGAAAATCTGATGGCGCATGGGTTAGGCGCGATGAATTATTGAAATGCATGAGGATTATTCTCACCCTTATGGTCGTTAGGTCGAACGTCGTGTCTCGAACGTCGAGCTGCTCCACCGATCGTCCCGACGGCGAAAGAAACCTCGCTCCGATCGTTCGAACGAGGAATCTCCAACGGGGGAACCGCAGCAAACGAGGAAATCGCGGCATGAATTTTTCACGGCTGTCCGACACCATGGCGTAAAAGCAAACAACAACAGAGGCCAGGGACTGTCTCACGCTCTCGTCGCAACGAAATCCATTGTGGAGGAATTAATATTAATCAACGTGAATGCCGGCGCAGTTTGTATGCAAATGGGCCAATTCGGCACGCGTGCAACAGAAAGTCCGAGTAATTATACCGACGCCTCGCGGAGCAGAACTGAAAGTGCTCGCCGTGCGCGCCAACCACATATACAGACCAAACGGGGGAAAATGATGATCAAATATTCAGACGTTTCTTATATCGCAACGATCCGATGAATATTCTGTGAAATATCTGTGTTCTACATCCCATATAAAACAGAATCTATACTTTAATATAGAATATTTCTATATTCCAATTATATTCTAATATCGAATCATCTTGAAAAACGAACAATCTTTCCAACTAGGGTTGCGAACTTTTTAATATACATGTTAATTAGCATTGAAGAAATATAATGAATAAATATCATTTTAATCTCCGAAATCTCTGTTCGCCATTTGAAAATATATTTTTTTTGTAAAGAATGCATGAAAGACAAGAACAGCATGAATACAAGAATACTCGTCTTTTACGTGAGACAGAATTTATAAAATTAAGGTTGAAGTATCTTTTAAACTAATAGCTTTCTGGTATAAATAGGTTGATACCATTTTACAGAAAATGACCTGCTGCGTCGATTGACACGAAAAAAAAATCATTACATGATTACACTTCAAAAAGTAATAGTGACCTTAATACCTCCTACATGCCGCTATTTATTTATCAAACTGGGTATACCTAATTACTGCCTTCTCAAGATAGAAAAAAATAATTTTAATCTATATATAATATATATAATCGTGTATCAATTCTATCTTGATAATGTCGTGAGAAGAAAATAAAGATGGGAACAAATCAAACACCAACAAATTCTTTCATTTTTCTGCCAAACAATCCACGGTCCCGCGATTATAACAAATTAATCGCATAAATTTCTACAACATGTTGCGTGAACGATTTAATTAACGGAACACGCCACGAAAAACCGTAACCGAACGGAACGGTTGCGCGAATCGCTTTCGTTTGGATTACCGCGCCGACCGGGCGCGCAAATTAAATCGAGACGCGCGGATGCGCGCGCCTGCGTCGTAGAGATGCGCGTGGTTGAAATTCGTCGACATGCGCGCGCATGCTGCGCGAAGAATTGGCGGGCAATATGACTGAAAAACTCTGCTACTTTATCGAAAAACCTTCTGTTTGCCAAACTGATTTGCTCTTCTTTCATTATAACCGAATTTACGCTTCGATATCTTAGGTAAAGGAAAGAAAATGTCATGGACACTTGAGTTTGAGAGAGAGCGAGAAACATTCCTGGATATATTTTGCTGTAGTTCATTTGTGACGTTTATTAGAAATAAACTGTAATGATGGAATGTAAATGAAGATATTTGTTTAGAAATAACGACAAAGTAGAAATAACTTCGTTATCGAATGTTCTTTGTTCTTGTCGTTACATTACAAATTGGGAAGATTTCTGAGCGTTTCTAATAACAGAGCAGAGTATTATATCTTGCTATTTAAAATATCTCGATATTTCCAAAAGGACTTAATCTTCGTAGGAAGACACGAAATCGACAGTACGAAAGAAGTAGATGAAACTAAGTCTACCAAAGATTAGTTTCAAAATAGCTCCAATGGATATTCTATCTTCGCAGAAATGGACTACGAGGACCGATGTAAAAACCAAAAAAATATTCCGTCTTAGTCGAAAATACGTATAACACCGATTATTTATCCATACCTATGAATCAATATTTTGCGATATAATTATTACACAGGAAGAAAAAAATTGGCTCCGTCGATCTTATCGAAACAGCCTTCTAACGCAGTCTTCTAACAGCTTTCTCTTCGGACTCGTAACAAAGCGTAAAGACCGATAACATAATTCATAGCAACAATAACGTTCCTTGGACCGGATAGTGTTCGAGGATATCCAAAAGAGAGAAGAAGACAGAGCGAACACGTAACTGAATGCTCTTTCATTGTACTAATTGAAATTGTTATGCCCGGGCCATGATCGGTGGAAGAAAGAAGGAGCCCGAGAATCGTTTGTCCGTCGTCGTCGACGACTCTAAGCAACTATCATCAATTATCATCCGACATTGGGAACGCGCGGCTCGTGGCACATCTCGGCTCATGGCTGCTTCGAGAGTGCTTCGAAGAGCCTGGAAGGGACGACGATGTTTTTTCTATCGTTCACGAGCGTTCACGAGCGTTCACCTCGTGCCGACGCAACAAAACCGGAGTGGGCCGGCACTAGGCGACGATACGGATCCTCCCGACACAATGCCCATTCCTGCCGTGAAATTGTCTTAATTGCGATTAAAGTTTTTGCCGGCCGACGCCGGAAGTTCCTGTGTACACGCAGGGACTAGGTTTCACCCGAACAAAGAACCCGCAACATTCTAGATCCCTATCGAATCCCTATTTCCTCCAGAGAGCCTCTCGTTCGTCAAATATCAGGACACATGCTCTATGACACGACAATCGAGTTATTAACGCTAGAACAATTAGAAAAAGAAAAAGTGAACAATTTATAATTTTTGTTTCGATGTTTCACAGAACAGTGTATCTTTATAGTGTATCTTAAATGACTATTCGGAAGAGTATACTTTTAAAGATTCAAATGAAAATAAAAACTTGTGTACTTCATTGTATTGTAATACAAATCTATTTCTTTTTCTTTTTTTTATTTTAACATCTTTGACAGAAATTTTATGTTTATAATTATCGGTATATATTCTAGCATCGGTCTGATTCATTTACTAATTCGTCAACCTTGCACATTCGATAATTATTCGCCATACAGAGCGAAGCATGTATAATACAGCGATGTAAAAAGTTGTAAGAAGTAGAACGTTCTTCCATGTACTGCCATTAATGAAGTTCTTCAGCGACTCGTTTATGAACGAGATTGTACACCGTTGCCTTCCAAAACCATCCGTTCGTTCGTTCCATCTCGCCTGTTTCATGAAATTAAATCGTTGATACTCGAGAATGTTCGCCATACGCGCAGCCCCATTTATTACATTTTCCAGCTATAATCAGGTCGGTTGCGTTGCTTCATAGATTATTCGTTGCAGCCTTCGTGTTGAACGTGAAGGTTCGAATCGATCTGAGAGCGTGGTTAGAACCACCGGTGCAAAGAGATTGTAAAGAAACAGTACAAATTCTTTTTGTCGTACGTCAGGTTTTCATGGTCTTGATAGTCTCGATGCGCTCGTTAAGGAGAACGTTTCCGGTATTTCGCAAGTTGCGCTGTCGTGCAACTTTGTTGTCGGACGATTCGACACACGTTGCAACAACGAGCATACGTATAAAGTAAACGCGTTGGTTTTTTTTTTTTAATAAAATTCGAAAAGTCGAGAGGACTAGATTTTCATCATCTTTCACACGATGAAAATATCGCTGTTTCGTCGATTAATTAATGATGGAACAACAACTGGCCAAAGTTCACGACACTTGACATTACCTAGCTTTATTAGCCTGTGTTGATATGTTTCACGGGGACCAGCTGGACGTGACGTTAGACGTAACGGAGGCGTCGTCTGGCTGCACAATGACGATATTTAATAATAGAAGCAACGAAGCGTGCCGCAACGACGAGCGGCTCGCGATGAAAGAACGAAAGAGGAGCAGGACGAGTGGGAAAAGGGCACGTGTTTCGTTTCGTTTCGTTTCTTTTTTTTTTTCTTTCGATGGAATTTGCATAGTACCTTTCTCTGATGCGCCACGAACGGCTGTGCAAGTCGGCTGTGTGTGTCTAGAAGCTCGCTCGATTAATTAGCGGCGAAAGTAAGTGAAATTGCACGGAGTGCATTGTGGCAGGCGCATCCCTGCACGAAGCCTAACCGCGGACCTGAATCGTCCTGGTGCCGCGCTCTCCAGCCATTCCATTCCACCACGGAATGTCGACACGCCATTTTTCTCGGTTAATCATAATCGTTTATGTAGGCCACGGGAAAAACACGAAACGAGCACGAACAAGAGTTTCTCGCTCTATTTAACCTGGCACTTCGTACCAGTAGAAGTCGAACTTTTCGGCTTAGTTGGCTCTGTCTGGGCAAATTAACGTCAAACTGACGTTGAAATTTACGTGTCGATCTATGCAAATATATATGTTGAAAATGAATACATCGCCGAGTTTTTGGTTGAGTGATTGGCTGTCAAGGTATTAAGCGCCATTCTAACTAGCCCGACGACACGTGGCGCAAGGTCTTTGAAAATTTCTCACTCGTTCCCCAAAGACGACAAACGTAAAGTCGACGCTACGCAAAGCCGGTGATGTTGACCGAAACGAAATGCTCAGTCGTAAAGTTAAGATACGCGCGCGCGCGTGTGTGTGTGTGTGTGTGTGTCTTCAGAAAAAAACCTGTGGACACACGAGGTTTCAGAGCGCCGCGTTAGAACAACGTCAAATATGTGCCGAGTAATAAATCCGTGTCAATGTACACAATGTACATAAACGTAGGCTTCTCGGCGTGTCGTTACGGAATCACGGCGTCACCATTCCGACGAGGACCGCTCTCGAGAAATTAGGCTTCTTCATTCGTGGCGATGAGGTTTCACGAGAGACGTTAACACGGGGACAAACGGTTTTCTGATTGCTCCACGAGGCAGCAATGATCGTGTAGCCTAAGCGCATACTCCGAGAAATGAACAACGATATCATCGATTTTCATACATTTCTTTTTTCATATTTTTTTCATACAGCACGGGAGTCTTTCGAGAAGAAAACAGCATCGTACGATGGAACGTGACTTGTTTGGTATCTACCTAATTTCAGGGACGACGGATGAACATCTCCGGCGGAGCAAAATGGAATCCACGGGGTGGGAAAGGATGTCCGTTATAGCGTTTCAAGCGAATTAAAAATTAAAAAGCATCGAGAAAGAACGAACGTGGATAATCTAAATGGATCCTGAAGCTAATCCTGCGAGAAACACAGACACTCGTATTCTATGCCTTTCATCAATTTCAATATGAGACTGGCCCGATCATTTGCAGATCACGAATCGACATTTCACCCCATTGTTCCACGTATGTATACGCATATTTTTCTAACACGTTGTATAGAACTAGAATACGAGAATACGACATTAGGAAGAGAGCGGTGAGAAGCTATCGTTCGTTCAACTGGAACATCACATCTCACGTGGCTGATCCGATTTCCAACGGCCATGAACGTTAACAATAGCGATTAAACAGCCATCGATCAATCTGTCCGCCTACATTCGTTCAAAGCAAACATTCCTCTCGCTGTTTCCACTTCTCGATTCAAGATGCCCGCCGTTCGATAATGGAACAAATTATTTTCAGATAAAAGCGGAAGAAGGCTGGTGAGGCTTCTTGGGCAACAGCCGATACGAACCGAGGCAAATTAAATTAACACCATCCGGGGGGAAAGAAGACCGGGGAAGGGGGGGGGGAAGACTCGGTTTGATTAGCGACGCCACCCAAGTTTACTCTTTTTCTTTCTTGCCACTCTTGTTGCGAGCCCGCTGCGAGTCGTGACTGCGTGCCACGATAGGAGATGTGCAAAACATTGCGATAGCGCGACTAACGGGAGAAAACGCTGCGTTCAACGAGTTCTAGATAAAGCTGCGTTTTAATCGAAACGATTTTTCAACGCCGCTTCCGCCAAGTATTGAGAGACGACCGATCGTCGCGAGTTAGACGCCTTTAACAGTTTATTGACTTTCTTCTTTGAAACTCTACTTTGATATCCTTTTACAAAAGAATTCTCTAAAGCGCCACTTCAAACGCTCATATTCACGTAGAACCGGTGAAAACTGTCGTTTTGTTGGAACAAAATTTTAGCTAATTTCTCAATTAGCTCATACTCCTCCTCCTCCTCCCCCTCCCCCGAGATTGAATACCCCGTTGCTTTGTTCTCGAACAAAGTTCAGATATCTCTCGTGTATATAGCTCGATATATCGCGCAATTGTTACGAGCGATAACAATAGAGGAAAGTTAAAAACGTACAACGGCGAAAATCGAAATAGATCAGCACGCCCACGCGACGACGATGTCCCGCTCGTAAGCACGATAAAACGGGAAAACGGGTTCACGCCGAGTATATCGCGAGTTGTTCAAGGGCCAGACCGGGACAGATAACGAGATATAGGGATGTGAGAGGGGTGGCCGGCTGTATTTATCACTCTGAGATCCTGAAGAGCGCACAATGCAAAACGAGAGAGAGAGAGAGAGAGAGAGAAAGAAGGCAGAGAGAAAGAAAGAGAGAGAGAGGCGAACGAAGCGGTTCGCCAAGCCGTGGAGCGAGACGCGATGTAGTGCAGGTAGATTTATGGAAGGTGGGAGGGAAGAGAGAAAGAGGGACTCTGTGTGTTTGTGTCGCAGGTCAGCCGCGGTTCACGGTCACGGGGACCAACCACTGGACTAACCTAACGTAACCTGACTCGGCGACCGCAAACTGAATTGCACCCCCTCCACCCCCTAGTCCATCTTAGACCCCAGGTTTCCAACCGCCTACCGCTCCTTTCTTTCCTCTCGAACCGATCTTCGTCTCCACTCTTCGTCGTCGTCGTCTTCTTCTTCTTCTTCTTCTTCTTCTTTTTCCTCTTCTTCTTCTTCTTCTTCCTCTATGATTCTCTTCCATTCGTTCTCTTCCTAGCTGTGCTCGCGAACCTCCCACTCCCTCCAGCGGACTGATGCACTTAATTTATTAAGATGCTAAGACCCCCCCGGGCCATCGACCCAAGACTTTGCAATCTCTCTCTCTCTCTCTCTCTCTCTTTCTCATTCTCGATAATTACAATACGAGACCGAGTTCTAGGAACCGAGTCGATGAGTTGTGACTCGAAAAGAGTTGAATTTCATTCGAGCGTCCGTTTCGAACACGGGGGTTCATGGAGACTGAATCCATCTGCATCGCCTAACCGCGTTTCAATTTTAATGAAGTTACGTAAAATTCGTTAAAACGAATACAGATAGAAATCGAAATACGCCCGAGGTATATAACCGATTGTGCAATCAGAACAGTCCGACTAATCCAAGCGGGACTTAATGCTCGATGCGAACTCCCTTCCCCCTCCCCTCCCCGTTACATCAGGGTATAACAATCGTTTGCATAACCACGCGGTGGATCTCCGCACGCGTACGCATCGAAGTAATCCAATCCGACACGTCGTAAATTGCGCGCAACTCCCAAACGCGTTTCCCTTTCCGTGGAACGAAATTTATTATCAGGGTGTGCCTGCGCATATCGACAATCTGGAGGAACCTTTTTTTCCCCCTCGATTGATCAGACGCGTCTTGTTGAATATTCACTTAACAACGTGACTTATCGAATTAGATGCAACGGTCGTCCTAAATTACCGATTTATCAACGCGACGAAAACGGAATTGCGATCGTATCGATATATCCACAAATATCAGTAATAGCAGCGCGGCTAAATATTTAACTTAAAAAAAGGAATTTAACTTAAAAAAGCAGAGGGGAAACATGCAGAAGGGAGAAAGGGTTCGATCTATGACACGCTGGGAACGATCGGAATCGCGAACGAATCCTGCCTCGATGGAAAACCAATGAACCGTGCACGCATCCGATCGATCACGATACATCGATAGAAATCGACAACGTGGCCGGCACGAGACGAGGTAAACTCGAAGGGAAAAATTACAACTGCTACGCTGCCTTCTACGGCAATTATCCAATTACTGTGCTCGTATTAGCTGCAGTTGCAACGTCTAATAATTGCAGCTTCGAACGCGGAGCGAACGTACCGATGAGGGAGGATAGCGCAGCTATCGACTCAGCCAATCGAAAATCGGAATGGATTATTGAATTATTTCGAAATAAATTCGCAACATCGCTCTGATGAATTGAAACATTCCCGCGCGAGATTTTTCTTTCTCGTCGAACATGATTAACAACGACGCGAGGAATTTACCTTTGATTAATAGTTTCGCTAACTGTTACACACGTAAGGCTGAAAGAGCCTCCGTTCTTCTATCACTCGAGGGATAATTACGCGAGGAGAAATTAAAGAGAAAAAAAATCGACCTTACCGATAGATTTAACCATACCAAGTACGGTTTCCGGTCGGTTGCATAACCTATTCGATGCTCGTCGCAATTACAATGGTCGTTTGACGCGAAGTGCGGCTAAGTTTCGACACGTGAAATCCCGACCTTGAGAATTACGATGCAACACACTCGTGCGTGTATTTGCTGTATCGAAATGGAGAATTTGCATCGCGAGCAAAGCCAAATGGAAAACGGCGCCAAATTAACAAAGTACGAAACACAAGTGGGAAAAACACACTTACAGGCAGATTCCTGAGCCCGAGCCGCACCTTGGAGTATTTCTTCATAAACACCCGCCAAAGCACGTAAGCCATGACGATTCTTCAGCTCCTCGTCGATTCAACTCGTCGGGTTATCTTCCACAGTTATCCCGTTAGTTTCACGTTTGTGCACCGTTTCAACGAGGAAAGAAATTCAAAGGTTAACACACCATCGGCGGTTCGGATTCACAAACGCGTTCGGCCATAACACGACTGTTCGATTATCGAAATTCCTCGGCATCTCGATCTCGAAAACTGACCGAGGCCCGGCGGCACGACGGTGGCGCGAACCGGTGGATTACGCGGTAAAAAGTCAACGTTGAATTTGAAACCGTGGCCCGTCAATGGCGCCCACTTTTCCCGCGCGAACCTAACCTCTGCGAGAACGCTGCGTTCACTTGGCGCGAGAGAAAGGAAAGAAGAGAATCGTAGTCGAGTAGAAAAATAACGATGCGCCTCGCGTACGTGAAAAGCCAGGGGAAGCGACACACCTCGCGTACAAATCGTGACGTGACAAACTACGTGACGTACAACCGACGACAGACGATTAGACAGATTCCGTACGTTTCTATTCGAACTTCTATCCTGAGGTTTCACTGTATTTCGCGCTAGAAACGAATTCACGGTTTTATAAAATAACCCTTCGCACTCGTGTCGAGTATCATGCCTCGATTTTTCACGTACGATTTCCGACGTACGCAAGGCACTCGCGTTTTCACCGGCCGTCACGAGAGATGAACGCGATCCACGCGTCAACGTGAAAACTGAACGATCTCGGAATCAGCGTAGTTTCATCTCTTGCGTAATTCATTATAGTGTCTCGGTTGTCACTGCGTCCGGCCGTGCACGACACCGATATTACCGACACGTGCGGTACGTTCGACAAACATCGAACCCAATATCCATTCGATCGATCGAAATCGCTACCGTGCGAGACCGTGACGTAACGACGGTTAAACGTTCGATTACACGCACATATACATATA
>WIUT01008098.1:0-11021 GCA_010645135.1 Tetragonula clypearis | reverse complement strand
GTAAAATGGTATAATTTAACCCCTTGACATACGAATTAAATGAAATTCGATATAACCAAAAAATGATATATATTTTTCATTTTTTAACATTTTCGTAAACTTGACAAAGATAATACCCTTATACTTGTACTGAGAAATGCCGTGAACGCAACACTTGTAAAGAAAGTTAATAAAAAATGATGAAAGAACAAATTAATAATTCATAGTCCTTAGGAAACGTATGACGTTTCCCAGACGTCATTATACGTTAAGGAGTTAAAGTAAAAGATAGTTGACGTAAATTTTTCAGTCACATCTTCTGTTTCGTTTCTGTATCCAACGGAACGTGTATTTCTCATCTGACGAATGTTTAAACATTCAAACTGTTTGCAACGATTAATTTTACAACAATTGACCGTTTCAATTTCGAGTTTCTCGTCGTTTGACAATTTCAATTTAATTAATCGTTCTTTATTCATTGTTCATTTAATTTTTCTCACGTGGATACACATATTCCAAGCATTTGCACGTATTTTCGCCAGGATTTCTCGATTTGTGAATTCTCTTCGATCGTTGAGTTTCGTATCTAAATCAGAAACAGAGAAATTAAATGAAACTCCCACACGATACAGGATGTGTGAAGAATGAAACAGAAAGAAACGCGTAAAAGCGCCAAATAAATAAATAAAGTTTCGTTAAATTAAAAAAAAAAAAGAAAAAAAGAAAAAATTCTCAAGCACGCGATGAACTACATTTCAACGGCCTCTCGCACAAAGCAAAAATCCAAGTGGAGGAAATCCTGCTGTCCGACCTGTTTCTATGCGACCTGTTACTAATCGCATTTTTCTCGAGTCGCACGGCGAGAGGCTCTCGGCTCTCTCGTAGAATTAAGGAGGTCTCGCGCGAAAATACCTTTGGCGAAATATCGCGAGCAAGACTGTGCAAGGCGGGGGTGGGCCCGGGTGCCGATGAAAAAGCGTGCACGGTCGCTTGAAGTGTCAGCTAATGGCGATAAGTCACCAGCCCGGAAACGAGCATTTTTGCGGGAACCTGGTGGTGACTTCAGCAGTTTCATTCTTCCTCTTCCTGTTGCGTGTGAAAATACGCCGCCCTCGGGGCTCGTGCCACAATTGCCACGGAGGAGAAATCGTGTAACCGCTACTTCTTCATTTCCTTTTTTTTCTTTTCTTTCTTTTCTTTTCACCTCTTTTTTTCCTGCTCGTTTCTTTCTTCTCCGCCCCCCGTTGCATCGGTCAAAAATCGGGAACGGGAAGAGTACTGATTTGCTCGAATTAGCGACCTGACGATTGGAATAATTCCTTGGCAACATTCTTCGGTCGGTCCCTTTGGGGGGTGAGTTCGATCGATTTATAGTTTTTAGATGTTATTTTTTAAACTGAGTCTTTCTTCAAGATGAATTACATTGTCTTTTAGTTTCTTTTTCTTTTGTTCGTTGAACGATCGGAAAATTTTTTTTAGCGATATATAATGTACATCGTTGGGCATCTGTTGCGGCGGAGGTTTTAAAACGATGATACATCTATTGGAAAAGATCGCTGCGTTTCTTTGTTCTTTGTTAGAGACTTTTCCTTTCAGTTAATTTGGCGAGCTAGTTACTCGCGGTAATTAAAACAATATTTCTCCAGACGAATTTATACGTTTGAACGTTTGATTTCGCCAAGTTTTGTCAGTTGTCGATGTCTCTCAAGTAGAAAATCCCGAAGAGCGACTGCGATTAGACCATTCGTGCTAAAAAACAAATTCCCATTCGAAATAACGATCGAAGAAAGTAAAAGTAGAAAATTCGAACAGTATCCACTTCCGACATTCCGACATCCCCCCGAAAGGATGTTAAAAGTTGAAAGATCGACGCGGGTTTGAGCAATTTCCGGCTTACAGAGCGGCGATATTTTTCAAGGCGTCGGCGATGTTCGTGCACGTTTTTACCGCGCGATACCTCGTCGTTATCCTCGAGGGGAGGCCTTAATGATGCAGGCGCACGCTTTAAATCGCGGCTCGTAACGGAAGCGATGAAACAGATAAAAATTGCAAGTTCGAAGCGATGAAGCCGCGGTCCCGGTCACGAACCGGACAACTTCCTCCTCCCTGACTATTTCCACTCTTTTCCATATGCAGAGCAATTTGTAAAACACCATAGACACGCTGCGTATGTTGCAACAGTATGTTCATTCAACATCGGTATGTGAATCGGTATCAAAAGCAACTTGCATCGATGCAGAGATTTGTCAATCTCTGGATTGACCATATTTATTTCCGAGTCCGTTTTCTTTCACTTCTCAGTCTGTTATTATCTTTGTAACCTGTAACTGGCATATCGCCTATTGTAATAAAATTACAATTGTAATAAAATCGGTAATAACACTGAAATAGAAATAATTTTGGATGATAGTTTTAACCCTAGGTCTGTTTATCTGTGTATAATTTTTGACACATTTTTCTTGTTATATTACTTCTTGCAGGGATGAAAGTACAGAGATGAGACATTTATTTTTCTAACGTATATTTTTTAAATAAATAATACTTGGTTTTAGGTTAGCACGTTGTACAATTATTACCACAATTATGAATTGCAATGCGTGTAGACATTTTTGGTTTCGAATCCAACCTTTCAACCTTCTCGTTCGCAGATAGAAAGAAATCTATCAATTCCCCGTTGATCTGAAACCGAGTAAATTTCGTTTGAAAATTTTAACTTAAATCAATGAAAGGAGCTTTGTCTCGTTCTTTTTTTTTTTTCAATAATTTACACTGTAGTGGAGCAAGTAGAACGAAACTACAATATAACTGTGCACGAGCTCTATAAATTTCTCTCGAAATAAAAGTCAATTCAAGAAATTATTACACATCATGAAATACACGATTAATTTTTTTTTTTTTTCGTCATTTTGAGAATCGGTAGATTTCTCTCTAACCTGACCTGCATAGTAACCCTATTCTCCATCCCTTCGATCGAACATCTCAACCCTCTACGGGGCGGGAAATCATTCATCTCGACCATCTAATCGTCATTCTCATCTTCGCGTGTCGTTAATTTCACGCGCGATTCTCCCTTCTCCCGTGACGCTGTTGGTGGATCCTCTCCACCCCCTCTTGCCCCTCTTTCATTGGAAAACGCTTTCTCATTGATTCTTCCACTCCCGCGACCACAAACGCGCGTCCACCCGAGTCGCTAATATTTAATCGTTAATATTATTCGATCGGTAAACACCACGTACACGCGCAAACGCTTTTGTCACGTAGAACGAGATCGCGGCCGATTGGGAAATGATTTGAATAATGGCCTCGTCCGGACGCGATATTCTTGCGATTTCTCTTCTTCTCGCGCGGGGGGTGAAATCACCGGCACGATTATACCAGCCAGCTTTCAACCTCCTTCCTCCAACTGTCTGTTTCTTTTTTTTTCTTTTTCTCTTTTTCTTTTCATTTACGTCCTCCTGGGAAATAACGTTATAATTTTTAACGACACCCCTCTCCACCGATGGGCATCCATTAAGGCGCCCATAGACGTTGAATAACTTTGACGCATGTGTCACGTAAAATTTGTCACTTGATAATAATAATAAAAAAAAGGGAGAGTGAGGTTTAACTCACTCTTTGTTCCTTTCTTTAAATATATGTTTATTTTATAAATAGATGGTTTACAATGGTTTAGCTTATGTAACTCGTTCGATGATCCGGTCAACACTGGAGTTGTGGCTCGGTCCCTTACACCATGTCCTATCGCTGCTCTTTGGGGCCATGTGCATTTCATGGTGTGGGGTGTGACGTCATTGTGTTATTTGGTGAAAAATTCCGAGTGTACAAGCACTACTGAGAAGCAAGAAATCACTGATGGAGGAATAGACTTCTAGTCGTCGGTACGACTGTCGCCCTCTCGTTCTCAAGTGATCTTGATGCAAGAATCAGAGTCACGGTTCAGTTGGTGAGCAAGATCCCGAGTGACGCTTAACCATGAAATAAACAGACAGACGAGGGTAGCGAAATCCGTAGCGGACTTTCCTTGTCCAACTAATGCTAGAAGTCTATTCCTCTATCAGTGATTCCTTGCTTCTCAGTAGTGCTTGTATCAGTGATGCATGCATCACTGCGTAGCTGTTTCAACGTCTATGGGGGCCTTTATGGACGAGCGAACGAGCCCCGGGAAATGATACGTCGAAATTTCTCGGAAAAATTTGCCACGCAGGCACTTGGTCAATTTATACTTACGGCGGACGCGAATTGGGGGATGCGACTTTGAAAAAAAAAAAAAAGAAAAACTGTGAAAATCGTTGAAATTCTACTCTTCGGCGGACGGGGTTTGTTTTCTTTTTCCCCTTGGTCTTTTCGCTTTCGACGAGATGCGGTCTCGTCGAAGATACGAATAATTTCTCTGTTTGTTTCTTTTTTTCTTTGAGGTCTTCTTTCTTCTTTTTGAGGCTCGGAAGGGTATGGATATGGTGATTGTTGGACTTTTGACGGGCGATAGCAGCCTGAAAGAAGAATCTTCGGAAATGTAATTTAACAATTTGATTTAGCTTATCGCGATTCTGTGGAAAATGTGGATCAAGGATCTTAGACAGTAGTTAGGTTTAGTGTCAGTAGACTGATGGATCGAAGAATAAATTTGAGAACGAGGATGCAGTTTTCCTCTTTTTCTTTTTTTTTTTCGTTTCGCGGGGCTGTGATTTTGTCGAAAATAATGGATCTTTCTGTTCGTTATTTTTGAGGTGTGCTTGAAACAGTGCGAAAGTGGATAACAGCGGTTAAGTTTTCAGAATTTTCGAACAGCCAGGTGAATTCAAAAAAAATAGTTTCATAATACTCGATAGAATTTCCTCCATTTTTTTTTCTGTTTCAACTGATCCGTGACGTAATTTCGTTGAAAATATGAATAATGGATTTTTGTGTTTGTTAAATATTTGAAATGTATCTACGTGTTCGAATGTTGAAGCATTGACGGATTGCGACAATAGATTTGCCGCGTATACACACGTGGATTGAAAAAGAATAGTTTAAAATTTCAAAAATCATTTTAGTCATTGTCGAGTTATTGTAGAATTTTGTCTTATTGTCTTTCGTTATTTATTGTGTGAATTTTATCGAGAGGATAGTTTACCAAAGAACATCGTGGAAACAACGATAATTAATGAAATAAATTTATTTATTTGCAACTCTGCTGGAATTCGTTCGACTCGCGTAATGAAACATTATAACATAACTTCTCTCTTACATAACGTTCAGAAGTTTGTTTCTCGATTCTCTCTTTGTTATTTCGATCTTTACGTTCCTCCGCACACACTGGATCAGAGAATTTAATTTTCCATTTCTCTTTGTTGTTGGATCTTATTCGCAAAAAAAAAAAAAGAAAAGAAAGAAAAAGAGAAAAAGGACGAATTGATTTTCCAAACGGAATTACATACTGACTAGCTAATCCCTTATAATCATTAATTTCAACCGTACGTGCTTTGTCTGAGCAAATCCTCCGGAAGTAATTGAAAATTATCGTCATTATACCAGATCAAAGTAGTAAAAAAAAAAAAAAAAAAAAAAAAAAAAGGAAGAAAGAAAGAAAGAAAGAAAAATTGTCGAAACGAACGAATCGCGGCAGTAATTACAAAATGATTTACATGGTATTCCAGTCGAAACGAGGAACGGATCCAATATCGTTTTAGTAAGAGTTGCTGTTGGTTTATTGGACGAGTATCCTGTTTTCTCTGCAGGAATAAATGTTTGCGTGCGTCGAATCTTTCTACGGACACACAGGTTAGATGTATTTTAGCGTATTTTGAATATCGAAGCGGCTGAAAGAGTTGAAACTGAAATATTTATTTTTTCGTCATTCTGTTCTGGTTAGATCGAATGTAAAACGGATCTGAAAATATATATTACATATTATAGTAAAATACATATAGAAGAACTATTCTGAAGTAATTCAGACCTCGAAAATTGAAGCAGTAAAAAACAGAAGATATAAAAATCTGGGTGGATCAGAAGATTCTTCCTACTTATTTTCTTTTTTTCTTTTTTTTTTTTTTTTGATAAAACATCAAAATAATTTTAAATTAAATTTAAGTTCAAACATGATTTTTTCTCCCATTGTATTTTAAAAATTGTTTCCTTCAAACGTTGAAATGAAAAAATTACAGATTTATTTTGGCAGGAATTGATTTTGTGGCCCATCCTTTATATTATATTTATATCGACCAATTGAATATGAAATAAAGTTTAGACGAAACAATGAATAATGTGAAATTTAAGAATGTATTTTTGACAAATATTTGTTACTTTGTTCCATAGTGAGAATTCGATTTAATATGACAATGCAAGGTTTACACAGTGGAAAGCTAAATTTTGAGAATTCAGTAAAGTCAGTTATAAAATATTTACGCGATTGAATAATTTCGTCGCTCGCTGTACGTAGATATGTATATATATATGTATATACGTGAATTTCAACGGTTGTGTAATATCCGGTGGGTAGAATACTTTTTGTTTTGAGGACAACTGTATGCAGAAATGAAGAATGCATAGTTTCAAAAATTGCACGCTGTTCTTCGTAGAGTGAATGTTTATTGTCTGTTTGCTTTTCGTTTATAAATATCCATTATACCTCCATTCAACTCTTTCAATCAGAGAGGTGAAAAAGAAAAAAAAACATTTCAATGCTACTGGCTAAAATAACAGAACCTGTTTTTGTTCTACATTTTTAACAGTTGGAAAGAATAGGTTTGTTATTTTTCCAAAAAAAAAAGGAGAAAACTGTTTCTGTCTTCTCGGATCTATTTCATGCTTCCACAAATGTCGACAAAAATCGCTCGTCACCTTCATAGAAATACCTATCGTATTAAAAAGAAAATAGATCATTTAAATTCAATGAATAACGATGAAACAACAAAATCGACTGATAAACTCAATCGATTCAATTGCAAAGAATAAAAGTGAATAAATCGAATTTACACGAAACTAACTTAAACATTAAAGATATATTTAGAAACATCTACGTTGAAAACCTTCCAATTTACGATACCTGTAATATGATTTTCATAAATCTGTTATTACTAGACAAAATACTGTGGTGAAACGTGCAACGTTGAATAAAATATAATAATGGAGCAGAAGTATAAATCCGTGTTACCTACACATATTTAAAATCTACAGAGTGGGCCAAAAATTTTCTATCTTTTTCTTCTTAATATATTTTTTCTCTTAATAAAACATCAGAATATAATGTGTCAAATATAAAATATAACATACATAACATCAAAATATAATATATCAAATATAAAATATAATATATATAATATATATATTAATATTTTTTTTTCTTAATAAAACATCAAAATATAAAAGGAAATTAATTTTATTAATTTTATTAATTCTATTAGTTTTAAACTAATTTTATTAATTTTAAATTTATTTCAGTAGGAAGTGATTTTTTCTAGCCCGCCTTGTATTTGTAATAATGCTTCACCGTGCAACGACTGAAAGAGTTAAACGAATTGTTCAACTTTCGCCCGATTCTTCTCTCCGTTCTTTTTTTTTTAATCTTTCCTTTTCTTTCTCTTTTCTTTTTCCAGCCTTTCTTCGCTGCTCGTTTACTCGTCAGATTTTTTTCAGCGATGAGAGAGGAGGGTTTGGTACTTTTTTCATCCGTTAGGTCCGCCGGTACTTAACCGTTCCATTAAAATCATTAACGAGACTAAGTAAGGTAGAAATAAATATTGCACCGGTATTAATGAGACCGAACCGGAAAAGCCTCAAGGGTGCTTCCGCTCGGTGCTCCCCGCGCGAGTAATTCATTATTCTCTTTCTCTTTCTCGGGGGAGAGGGTTGGAACAGTTTCACGATTCGATGGACCGTTATATTCTTCTCCGTAGGTTAAGGATCGATCGCTCCCGGTTTAAAGATTGATCGATTCGATCATTTTGATTAAGGAGCGAGATTAAATGGTAATAATTGAGGCATAAGGGTGATAGTAATTGAACCGTTTTTATCTTGTATCCGTTGTATATTCCTTGTATCAGTTTGACGCATTCTTTCTTTCTTTTTTTTTTTATAAAATGTGTCGCGATATAAAACTAAACGTTACTTACTTGACTATATATGGTTATAATGGACTATAGTTGAGAGTTGGTTATATGCGATTGAATGAAATTTTAGCGTATTTATAAAAATTTCAACTTATTTATCTTTGCACTGTAGGTATTAAATCTTTACTACTGTGACAATTTGGCAAAGTACGAATCGGATAGTATTACGAATGCTTCGGTTTCTTTAAATTTCAAATTCTCTGAATTTTATCACTGTGACAATTCGACAACAAGGGTACAAATTTTTTTTAATGTTACAAAATTTCAAAAAACTTTGGAACAGCAAGTGAAAGATACAGATTATTGAAGAAATTTTTAAAATCCGCTTTTGTCCGGAAATAGATAGGGATTTGATAATACGAAATTATTGAAGAAAATTTCAAGTGACATATTGGTCCTCAATGAGGAAAATACAGAGAAATAATAAATCATAAAAGAAATTTTTTGGCTACTACTAACAATAAGAATTGATTGGTTTAAGTGCATCAAACGATCGATGAAACGGAATATTTAACAATTTTCATTAAAGCAGAAATTAATTAGCAATGATTAATAATGATTGAAAGAACGATAGTAATCGAGTATAAGACGCCATAGCTTGAATAATAAATTACCAAGAACAGGAAGCCACAGTGAGAATAATAAATTACTAAGAATATCAAGTTAATAGACTGTCGCTTAAAAAGTCTCAATATTCAATATTTGAAATCAATAATAAAATTATATTTCGTAATTCAACGATACAAAGTTATATTTCAAAATTTCTGCTAAACCAGATAATATATTATATATGATATATATCACAAATATATACGCAAATAGCATATTCAACATTCTACAGTGTATTATTACAGCAATCATTATATTATGAAACGTAAATTAAAAATTCTGATCAGAAACAAATATAAATTATTGCGCAGGTTGAAATTTTCACGAGTATATAATAATTCAAAGAAACCTGAAATCTTAATTTCTCTACGTATTCAATGCGCATTCCCGCTATTTCTTAATTTTTCTTCTCTTGTAAATGCATGGAAACTTCAACGACCTAAATCATACCTAAGGAGAAGAGTCGAAAACAACGAAAATAAAAAATTTTACCGAATCAAAGAGCGGCGCGTGCGAGTCGCAATGATCGAAAGTTTCGATTCCCCAGACACTCATCTTCGAAAAGATGAAAAAAAAAAAAAAAAGAAAGAGAGAGAATTTTATTTTTACGCGACGGATCGTTCGCAGAATTTTTAAGAAGCAGTCGCGCGCTTTACGAGGCAAAGCTTCCCTCCGCGAGATGGGTAGGTAGAATGCTTGGTGAATTTTACAGTTCAGCCAGCCGGGGGTTGTTTCCGGCTCGAGGCCCCCGCCACATTCTCGCATCGCGACGCGCCGGAAAATTCGGGCTAATAAAAACGCTGCCTTACGATTCTAATTCCCTGCATCGTGCACGAGTAAATAACAAGTCCGGAAGCAAGCCGTCGTGTTCTTGTGCCCTCTCACCCCTCTCTCTCTCTCTCTCCCCCCGTTGAGATTCGAGACGTCTTCCGGTCGTTCCATCGCGAACGAACGATATCACAGCGATGTCGATTAAACTCTCGTGTCTTTCAGAGATGGTGGTCGGAACTTGGAATTATTAAGGTTTCCATGAACTTGTTTTTACTATAAATTAATTTTGTTGGGATTAATTATTGTAGGCTAATTGTCACATATTATATTTATTATGTTTTTGTTGTATTGCATTATACATAATACGCAGAACATTCTGAAATTTCATCAATATATATATATAGGGCACGATTGTCAGAGTTATATTCTTAAACGAATTTTAGAAAGGTATGTACAAGGTGTTCACTGCAAAGACATATTTACTAAACAAAAAAAAAAAAAAACCAGCAAATATCGACGATGATCTAATCAAATATTGAAGCGTCACTGTGGCTGTTAAAAACCAGACATCTTCCCAATAAATAACAATTTTGTATTTAAATTCATCGCACTATTCGTATTGTATAAAACGGCGATTCAAGTAACAGTAGTTTGTATTAATCAAATTTCGCGAAAGTGTGAATTCCACGAATTCCCCGTGTGTCTGGGGAGAAAGAACGGGGCATCTGTCTGTGTTGGTGCGAAACATCCGTGGTCGATTAAAAAGCCGGTGGCAGCCAGTGAAGCATCCCTTTCATCGAGAATGACGACAAAAGGGTGGCAGGAAAGGTAAGCGCGTCTGAGTGCTGGCTGGAAACCAGAGAATCCCGTTCTGCGACCCCTTTCCTGGATAACTAAGTCTTCCCTTCGCCTTCCAGACAGTCCTACCCCTACCACCCCCCTCCCCCTATCTGAGTCCGACGTCTCTTCCACTTCCGTCGTAATCCCTCGTGGCACGCGTTTCACCGCGAATAATCGGGCCACATGTCACTCAACTGGCAACCAAAACGAAAAACCCAACCCCTTTCGCGTCGGTTTCTGACGTTTCTCTACCTCTTTTGGTACTTTTGCATGTCCTTTTTTTTTTCTTTTTCTTTTTTTTTTTTTTTTTAATTATTTGTCGTTACTATATTTATATTGACATATTAATGTGTCTGTTTAGTTCTTGTTTCTTTTTATTATTTATGCTCGTATCGATCAGTCGCGTGAGTTCTTAGCAAACTGCTTGAGAGGTAATTTATTCAAACTTGCATCACGACGTACACTTCTCGATTTCTCGCTTATGTGAATTAACACGATCGGATATTTCGATGTTACATTAATATTAGACAATTGCGTGACAGTGTGTAATATTAATTTCGTAACATCTGAAGGAGAAATATTTCAAACATCAAGGAATAAGTGGTAATTTATTCCTTAAGGGGTAGTTTATTCAAACTTGCATCACGAAGTACATTTCTCGATTTCTCGCTTATGTGAATTAACACGATCGGATATTTCGATGTTACATTAATATTAGACAATTGCGTGACA